>JACXGI010005702.1:0-45603 GCA_016801175.1 Esox masquinongy
GAAGGAGTACACTGGATAGGAAGCAGAGGGAGAGTGAGGAGAACAGAAGGGGTGAAGGAGTACAATGGAGTGCAGACAGGTGCATGTTAATGACTCACTGTGTGTGTGTGTTCCCACAAAGTTTCACAAATTCACTTTAGATTTGAATGTTTGTTGTTAACCACAAGTGTTTAAACCTTGATTGAAACATGGAAACTGTCAGTTAATTTTGACACTACAATTACTAGTGTCACAAGTAACTACTGTTAAGTGTTCAAGGGTAACTATCAGAAAACAATTAGAAAAACATATTTTTTAAATGGAAACCAGATGTTTTAGGCAAAATTATGGGGAAACATCAATTATTGTGTTCAGTTTGTTGTAAACCTAGCTAGCTGTTTGCCCCAAAGGCACCTTGAAAAGGTATTATATTCTCATCTCCATGGAGGTCTTTACCCCATTCTGGATGTGTTGGGTGCCGCAAAAAGCCTCACTATAAAAGCACGTGAGAGTGAACAAATTTGGCTGAGAATTGGTAGGAGCCTGTGGAGATTCAACATAATAACAAGGCGGAGCTCAGCTGAGCGCCACACACAAACAACAAAATGCTTTAAAAGAAGATGAATTAGTTTCTCCTAATGAAAGTCCCCATAGGTGTCTGACAACACTGAAACTAATAAAGTTACTAAATGGGCAACACTAACAGCATTTGCATGGGGCAATCTGTGAGCCTTTCAACCAGAGTTTTGTTATTTTTCACTTTAACTGTTTCGCAGGTGTCATTTGGTTAGCAAGAAATAATCACTTTTCTAGCCGAGTTTGACTGTTTTCCACCTTTGCAAATCTGTCACTGTCAGTCCAGGATTGACACGTCTTAGTAAATTTGTATGCACTGCAGTTTAAATTTTTAGTCCAAATATTCAACCATTTTGTAACGTTGTAATATGTTAGACTGATGGTGGTGTGATTTTGAAGGTGGCTTGGTTATACTGTACCTGAGCACAAGTGGGAAGGGGTGGAGACTTACTAAAGACAATATTTCAGTTTTGCATATGCTGCACCCCGGGAATCATTTAATAAAGACATCTGGTTGTCACTAACCATCCATTAGGAAAGTTACTGTATACAAGCATCTAGGGGCAATACCTTGAAAAGCTTAGGTAAGATTCTGTGCTGGATCAAATGCCTTCACACCCAGCAGATCTCTAGATAAGAGGGTTGTTGATATGTATTTAATGTAGTAGCCTAACATAGCAGTCATTGTCCTTGGTGCTTTAATAATTAAAATAATAAAAGCGCACAATTGTAGGAGATGGTAGAACTACAGTCAGAGACCTGCAACCTTCTATTTAGATTTACATGGACCAAAAATAGACTTACGGTTATTGTGGTAATTTGGGGGCCAACATTTAAGGGCTGTGACACCCTGGTCTTATGAACTGACTTGGAAAAAGAAAAAAACTCCTGAGCTTATTGAATTCAAGTCAAGTAAAGTCAAGTACTGTCCATAGTTTACAATAAAGCAGTATGTCCTTTACGTAATGCACCATTTTTTAATTTTTCAAATTTTAAACAGAAAAGAGTGTATTTCGGGCTGTAAAAGAAAATTATATTGGTCTTGAGTTCAAAGTTCTATAAAGGTTTTTTAATTTTTACAAGTGCACGGGATAATCGAACTACGGCCACCAACTATGACCACATTCCGAGTAACCCAAGAATCACAGGGCCAAACTTAAACACATTCTAAAATTGTGATTAATCGCAATTAATATATCTACAGTAATTTTCTTTCCCAATAATCATAAATATCTCCCTATGTGAAGTATGGTGGGTAAATAAGTGAAAAATGCTAATATATTCTAATACAAATGAACATCTGAGGCACTGACACAATGTTAGGCGGAAAAGTTGTCATGTGGGTATAGACTTTCTATAGGCACTGTACATGCACAGATTTAAATAAGATTTCATATTGTTAAAAAGCTGTCAGTTCCACTTTAAGGTTTTAGATTTAGGAAAAGCCATACCTGCCAACTCCTAAAATAAGATGAAAAAAGAGAATGATATTTTCGATAATCCGAAATGCACTTCAAATAAACAACAACACATCACGATTTACAGTCTTCATTTATTTGTTCTTTCATTAATTTGTTCACTCAAAGCTGTGGCAGTTATTCACCGAACATTCTAAACAGGGGGTGGTTATAGATACACAAGTTACACGGGACTGAAACATACCAGAAAACTGGAATTTCAAGCAATCAAGAAAGAAGGGATAAGATGTTGACAATCCGTAAAGGCGTGATCACAACTCACGCTTAATGGCACGACACAGCAATCTGGCCCTCCAGGGTAGATGGAAATTATTTTCATCAAAATCAGAGAGAAATGGAAGATAATGTGAGACCCTTTCAACAGAATCCTCTTACCATTTGACTGTAACACTCAGAGAGGATGAGACAAGGGGGAGGAGAAGGAAAGAGAAAATGAAAATTAAAAAAGAGGAATCTAATGATGAAGGGAAAGTAATTCAGACAGGGATGATGACAGGGAAAGAACGAGAAAGAGAAAAAGGGAAGTAGAACTTTAGGAAGGGGGAGGAGAGAGTGGGACAGAGAGAGAGGTAGAGTGAGCAGTGGGGGTGAGTGTGAATGTGGGTAGCTTGTAGACGCTCCCGGTGAGGCTGGGTTGACAGATCTGTGCCCTTGCCGAGCGCTGCATTACATTGCACACGCAAATGTTATGCTGTTTGAAACCCATCACCACTGCCTCAAAGATTCATGATAGTCTTCTTTTCCATTTCTGACTTCACCACACATCCCCATCCAAACGCTGCATATATTTCTTCAAAGGCATAATTGATGCTGAAGCAGACTGTGTGCTTGGGTTGTGATGGCATTCTGACATAGATCGGCGTGTGTCTCTTTGCGTGTCTGTGCGTGTGTGTTTGTGTGTTTATGTGCCTGTGTTTATACTTGGAGAGGGTTTTAGGGTGCACTACGAGGTCAATGCAGCAATTCCAGGGTGACACAAATAGAGTAGAGGCCATTTAATTGCAGAAATCGAGTCAGTCACCAGTTGGTAATCACTCAGTCGACGCAGTCTGACGTTTTGCATATCTGGTGGAGACAAATAAAAATGACCTCATTAAACTGTGCTTCTGCTGTGCCAGGAGGCTGAGAAAGGGAGAGAAATGAGAGGGAGAGTGGGAGATAGAGACTGAGAAAGAGAGAGACCAGATCCAACAGGTTCCCAGCCATTGAATTGGTAAGTGTGTGTGTGGATACTGCCTCCTTCGGCCCAATGGTTTTCAGGGGACTCAGTGCGCTCCGCACGAAGGAGGGAGGTGCAGTCGGCTGTAGATCAGAGACCACAATGGTCCCATGGACACCTTAGTGCTGTCCTGTCCTCTGAATGACGGCCCGTGTCAGAGGGTCCAGTTCATAGCTCCGCACAGAGCGTGCGTGTTTCTGTGTGCGTCTCTGCGTGTGTTTCCGTGAGCAAATTGGGGGAGGGAAACAAAGGGGGCCAAAATGAATAGGACGTTCCTTTGGGGTGTAAATGTTCTGAACGCGTGGCTGAGGAACATGGGATAACTCTGGTCACGTCAGCCCCCTCTCTGTCCCACTCTCTCTCTTTCTTTCTCTCTTTTGCTCTTTTGCCTTTTCTGAATATTTCTCTTATGATTTCTTTATCTTTATAAATATTTTCTCTATCTCTCTCTACGTGAAACATCTTAGTTCTTCTGCTGGCAGAATGTTCCAGCATGCTTAAGGGCACCAGCAGCCACAACCAAACGGGGGCAAGAATACATCGATTGTATTTTTAATTGGCTAGGAAATGGTGATTTATTGAAAATGAATTTCAGAATTGCACGGCAAACAATGTTGTCTTGTCTTGTCATTCAATTTGGAATAATATGAACATTTTTACTATTTCACATTCGTAAAAAAAGCAGAAGTTACGCGTTTTCACGGAAAACTGTGATGCAATTTCTGTGTTTTTAAATGTAAAGATCGTGTCTTTACTTGTTTGCTACGTTACTTATTATCTTACAAATACATAGGAAAACCATGCTCAGGTCCTGTCTGCCCCTCCCTATACTCTCCCTATACTCTCCCTATACTCTCCCCTTTCCTCCTTTCTCCTTCCTTGCTCTGCGCGTCTTCTGACGGTCAGCCAGTGATATGTTGTGCTGACAGGGCCAGTCTAATCGAGTCGCGGGTGCTTTCTCAGCGTGGATCTGTTAACTGTTAACTAGCCCCTGAACTGGTGGAACTTGCCAGAACTTGTTTACGATGAGTCAGATACCATCCCAGGCCTTGTTCACTCTCACACCAGCCCCCTTCGCACACACACTTATTCTGCACACAGAAGCCTTTTTTAGCCATGGTCATCAAGACCAGGTGACTGATAAGCTCTGCCGGGTTTATTTGGAGCTTAATGTACTAACCTTTGTAAACACAGATGGTCTGTTAGTCACTCTGTCATTCTGACAGGGACTCAGAACCCCTCTGTTAGGAAAGGATAGGTTATCATCTGGCCTGCTCAAACTGGAGGGCTGAGGGTTAAAATGGCACTCTATTCCCTTCACAGTGTCCTGCTTTTGTAGAGGGTTTTGCACTACATAGGGAATAGGGTGTCATTTGGGATTTAACCTGGGCCTTTATCTGTTTCGACCATGTGTGTGGATAACTAACCTCCGCAACTTCCTTGTCTTTCACCATTGACGGCATAATAAACCAACCTCTTTTAATAAATATTCTTTGTGAAAAAAGATTTTTGTTTAGAACTTGTATTTAATATTCTCATAATGTTTTGTGTTGAGGGGTGTCACATGGATATTATTTTAGAGCGGTGAAGAATAAAGGTTTGTCTATGGTCACCTCCTAGAAATCATTTTAGACCCCCCAAAAGACATTTAATTTAATCTAAACAGAAAATAGTCTGTGTATCTATACTAAGAGCCAACACAACATGTCTGTCTGGTGATCATAGGATCATTTATAAATATTCATTGATTTTCTCATACTAATATAAGGTCTCGTCCAAATCTATTGATACCCTTGATAGACAAGCAAAAAACATCTGCGTAAAATAAACATCACAGATAATGAGATATATTGTAAAAATTATTGGCACCCTTGTTTTCATTACTTGAAAGGGATCCATGCAGAATATGTGCAGACCCTTTAGTTTTGTCTGGGTGCACTTTTGAACTGCAATCCCACAGGTTTTCAATAGTTTTCAAGTCACCAGACTGAAATGACCTTTGAAAAATGTTGATTTTGTGGTCCATTAATCATTTCTTTGTGGACTTTGTGTGGTTAGGTCATTCAGTTTCAGTCCTACTTGTGGACAAAGTATTCTGGTAATGGATAAAGTTCATAATGCTTTTGACCTTACGAAGGGCCCCAGGACCAGTAGAGCCTGATGGCCCCATGACATTGATTATATTATTAGGGTAGTGTTGTGGATGTGTGTTATAATATTAGTCTCTTCATGTGTTATATTTTTAGAGTCTTGGATGTATAATATTTTATTAGTGTCGTGGATGTGTATTGCATTATTAGTGTCGTGGATGTGTATTATATTATTAGTGTCTTGGATGTGTGTTATATTATAAGAGTAATGGATGAGTTTTATTTTATCAGTATCTTGGATGTGTGTTACATTGTTAATGTCTTGGATGTGTGTTACATTATTAGTGTTGTGGATGTGTATTATATTATAAGTGTTGTGGATGTGTATTATATTATTAGAGTCTTGGATGTTAGTTACAATGTTAGGGTCTTAGATATGTATTATATTATTAGTGTCTTGGATGTGTGTTACATTATTAGAGTATTGGATGTGTATTATATTATTAGAGTCTTGGATGTGTGTTACATTATTAGTGTCTTGGATGTGTATTGTATTATTAGTATCTTGGGTGTGTGTTACATTATTAGTGTCTTGGATGTGTGTTGTATTGCAGCCTATTAGGGTGGTGCTGTAGATATGTTTATATTATTGGGGTTTTGCTGTAATTATAATTATTTAGTTAACTTTACTACGTATTAATATTTATGGCATGTTTTAACCACCTCCTCCAAGTATGTAGTATTCTACAAATTCCAGATAAATAATAAAGTACTAAAGATAATATCAGTTTGATTTTGTGCCGTATGTCCTAATATAACCCATACCACATGAGGCTTCATATATAGCTCAGAGAAAAAGGCTTATTTGAAATCTGTTTGTGGTACCAAATCATTATTGCGTGCTGGCATTTAAATTGAGTGAGATATTAGGTTATTATAGCGTTTTCAGGGCCTAGACGAGAATCAAATAAGAAAACAGGCTTTAATAAAGCGAGGCGATAACAAAACTCAGTATGCCTAAAAGCACAAGAGTGATGTGTAGAGAATACCAGTATTGCTTCCAAGTTTTTTGGAGTTTCTCTAAGGTCATAAAATGTCTGACTTTGGCAAGACTAGAGGGAAGTTGTCATAAAACTGCAGTGTAATTGAGACCCGCTGTGAAAGACAAAAAAATGCCTTGGGCCTTATCTTTGAGAACACTGCTTTCACCAGAACCAGTGAAATATGCGCCAAGCATCTCCAAGACGCTTTCCTTCAAAGCAGTTCTCAGCCTATCAGGCATGCCTACCAGCATGCTTTGCGTTTCTCTCTTCGTTATGTGCTTCCTGTCATTGTTTTTGTGATTCTAAATTGACGCACTCACGCACACACTCAAGCAAACATACAAACTTACACACACACCCACACACACACACCCACACACACACACACACACACACACACACACACACACACACCTTATCATGGTACGGACAAGACACAAATTAAAGCAAGAATCCAGGCAGATGGCAGCAAATGCTCCACAAAGTGTTTTGCTCTGTTCTCATTGGGGCAAATTACCCAGTCACACTGTAAACTAATGTCCCGCTAGTTGTAACACATATAGTTCCAGTCATATATGCCCTCTGTCTGATGATAACATACACCCAAAGACTTACAATAGCAGGTGAGAGACAGGCTACGGTATGTCTGACAGTCCACTCTCAAAAAAAGTACACTTCTCAAGTAGAGCACTGTATATGGCAGTGTGCCATTTGGGACATCTGATACCCACGTATCATTTGCATTTTTAAATACTGCTCTGTACGAGGCTGCTGAATGATCTAATATATTGTTAAACAACTTTTTATCACTGTTGTCATTACACACGTGTGTTAGATTATCTATTCACTGGTTAAGTTGAAATGTGAGACTAACACAGCCCTGAATGGTTTCCCTGCAATGTAAATATGTCAGCACATGGTCGTGCAATGTAAACTGGTAAAGAGACAACTGTAATCAAGATAAATGTGTTCAGATAAGTGTTTAGATAAATCTAAGGCCTCTCACACACTAATGTGTTTTTTTAACAGTTTGCATACAGTAAACAGTGTGTATCTATTCCTATGTAAAAATATTTGATTACTGTATATGACACTGCATTAGGTGTAAATTTCCCTTACTATATAATTTATCGGGACAGAAAATGTATGAAACAAAAGTGTGTAAGAGTGCATTACATGCAAGAAAATATAACAACAATAAATGTCTGCAATTGGATAAATATTTCATCTAACAGTGCATGTGGAGCCTATTTCAGAAGGAACCACAGGGACAGGGTCACCATAAAGTCTTTATAGCGCTGAGGCATAGAGGATCCACGCAGATTTACAGTTAGGACTTGAAAAGTACGCTAACATAAACATTCAGCAACAGTATTTGTTACTATCTTCAAAGAGCATTCAAACAAATAAACCAAACACACAGACATTGTTTCATGTTAACATGGACTATGTGACTGTTTACCATTAACACTGTACTGAGATTGGCAGTAATATCTGACTCAACAACAGTTCAATTCTGTATTTATTTAAAAGTGTTTTTGTCTGTGTGTTGGGTAAAATGGAAGCGCTAAGCTTTGGTATCTTGAGAAGACCATCTCAATAAATATCTTTCTTATCTAAAACACATTGAACTCCAAAGGTATTTGGGCTGTGACACTATTTTTTATAGAAATACAATTTTTAATTTGGACTTATTTCCATCCATATTGCATGAACCATTTCGAAATGACACCAGATTTTTTTTGCAGTCTCTCTATTTTAGGGTGCCAAAGGTATTTAGACTGAATATCATTACGTACAATAAGGATATACACAGGTCTGTATGGCAGTCATTGTTAGTTCCTGCTTCTTTCTGGGCAATTCCCCCTTCTTTTTTGCATGTGAATGGCATACTCAATTAGATTCCGATTGGATAATTGACATGACCACTGTTTGGCTGGGAGAAAAACTCCTTGGTGGCCATAACGCTGTGTCTGGGGACATTGTCCTGCCGCATGATGTCAAAGGAGTTTAAAGGCATTTGTTTGTATCTGAGTAGTCAAGACGATTCTCTACACTTCAGAACGCATCATGCCGTCAGCAGTCACATCATCAATGAGGTCAGCCGGGTAGAGTTGCATCCATCCAGGCCCAGGCCGTAACACTACCTCCACCACGTTTCATAGACGAGGTGGCGTACTCTGGATCATGAGCAGTTCCTGCCTCCGCATTTTCCCCTTTCCATTACACTGGTACATGTTCGTCTCTCTCTCTCATCCGTTCATAAGACTTTGTTCCAGAACTCAGGTTATTTTAGGTACTTTTCAGAAAACTGTAAACAACTGTTCTTGCTTACTATATTTACATTTTACGTTTTTGTCGTTTAGCTGACGTTCTTATCCAAAGAGACACACAGTAATGATGAAATCACTTTCAGGCCTTACTAGTGGTGTACACGTTCTACTGGTGTGCTTACACGTTCTTCTGCTTATTGTGGTCTTAAACACCATATTTCTATATTCTGAAGAGTGTTCCATATCTGTTGGACGGTTTTTAGGATTCACCACTGAAAGTATTCTTCAGTCATCCACTGCAGTGGTCATCCTTGGTCTACCAGGATTTTTACCACTGCTGAGCTCACCAGTGTTTTCCTTGCACTTAACGTACCAAACATTTACTTTTGCACGCCAAATGTTTTGGCTGTCTCTGATTGATTCTGATTTATCACGACAGCCAATCTAACTTGCCTTGACACTTCTCACTTTTCATTTCAACAGATGCCAGCAACTTCCATTGCCTAGAATCAAGACTAGACATTGACAGCTCTTGTGCTACGCTAATGATGCAAACAAACACACCTACTTAATAAGAGACAGCTGTGAAGCCAATTGTCCAAATACTTTTGGTACTCTAAAATGGTTGGGGATTACAGTATATGTACTATGTGTGGTAATTTCTAAATGGTTATGGATGGAATGGATAAAAAAAATACCCTGAAATTAAAGCTGTCAGTCTATGATTGAACCCCCTAATCACTGTATAATTTCAAATTACACGTGCTTCAATACAAAGCACAAAAACACCGTAACATGGTGCACTGCCTACATAAATGCAAACTTTTGGACAGGTGTACACTACCGTTCACAAGTTTGGGGTCACTTAGAAATGTCCTTATTTTCTAAAGAAATGCAGTTTTTTTCAACATTAAAATGACATCAAATCAGAAATACAGTGTAGACATTGTTAATGTTGTAAGTGACAATTGTAGCTGGAAACGGCTGATTTTCAATGGAATATCAACACAGGCGTACAGAGGCCCATTATCAGCAACCATCACTCCTGTGTTCCAATAGCACGTTTTGTTTGCTAATCCAAGTTAATCATTTTAAAAGGCTATGTGATAATTAGAACACCCTTTTGCAATTATGTTAGCACAGCTGAAAACTGTTGTGCTGATTAAAGAAGCAATAAAAACTGGCCTTTAGACTAGTTGAGTATCTGAAGCATCGACAATTGCGAGTTCAATTACAGGTTTAAAATGGCCAGAAACAAAGAACTTTCTTCTGAAACTTGTCAGTCTATTCTTCTTCTGAGAAATGAAGGCTATTACATGCAAGAAATTGCCAAGAATCTGAAGATCTCATATAACGCTGTGTACTACTTTCTTCACAGAACAGTGCAAACTGGCTCTAACTAGAATAGAAAGAGGAGTGTGAGGCCCTGGTGCACAACTGAGCAAGAAGACATACATTAGAGTGTCTAGTTTGAGAAACAGATGCCTCACAGGTCCTCAACTGGCAGCTTTGTTAAATAGTACCCACAATACACCAGTCTCAACGGCAATGGTGAAGAAGTGACTCCGGGATGCTGGCCTTCTAGGCAGAGCAAAGAAAAAGCCATATCTCAGACTGGCCAATAAAAAGAAAAATTTAAGATGGGCAGAAGAACACAGACACTGGGGAAGACTGGAAAAAAAGGCCAGCATCCCAGAGTTGCCTCTTCACTGTTGACGTTGAGACTGGTGTGAAACCAATATTAACCTAGAGTATATTCAATCAATATATCACTACTCTCAGTAAAGGAAGGTTTGAAAGTATACGTTTTTGTCCACACTTTCTTTATTTACCCACTTCAAAGGATCAGGAAAACATATGTAGGCCTTTATTATCAACAATATGTACTAATTGCACTGCCAAAGCCCTAACCTCTCTCCTCTTTCTGTCCCTTCCTCCATTGCAGCCTGCCTCAACATTACTGTGTTCCTCATCCCTGTTTGTCTCACTGCTCTCTATAAAGAAGAGTTTGAATCTGTTTTTATTGGCAGGAGCACTTTATTTTTATTTTACTGCTCTTATTTTATTTATTAATTAAATAAATAAAATATATTAGCTACTACTGGGGTGTGTGAGGTTCTGTTTTGTTTGGTTTTGCATTTGTTCTTTAATGTAGCCTGTACTGTTTGGTTTTCTTTCTTTGTTTTTTAATGCAGCCTGTCCTTTTTGTTCTGATTATTTTCACCTGTTTGTTGTTAGCCCTCGTTAGCACCCTGTTTAGTTTGCCCAGTTCTGTCAGCCCTTTGTCGATTTGCCTGCCTGCCTGCAGTTTTTCCCGCCTCAGTTTCTTCCCGCCTCAGTTTCATTATTAAATCCTTTTGTTGTCCTTTAACTCTGTGCCTGGCGCCCTGCTTACCCCAAAACATTACAGGGTTATGGTACGTCTTTTTGTACAACACTAGTAGGAGTTAATGGATGTTTAAAAACATTGGTAGCATCTTGAATTAGTTGCCAGTGCTGGTCCGGGCCAGAGATTTTTATTAATTATCTGTCAGGGCTGAGGTAGTTTGATGTAACGTCAGTCTCGGGCGTGCCCGCGGGTGGGTCAATGCTGCAGTTGGACAAAGTAAATGAATGCTACTACTTGCAAGGCAACGGTAGAGTTACGCAGGCAAATGTGACGACGATACTTGACTAAAGATTGTCAATGTTCACAAAGAGGCTTGTGTGATTAGTTGATTAGAATTTAGATCAATCATATGATGTTTACCCTCAACTAAATCCCTAGTAGTTGGTTCAGTGGTCAGAATTCACACTGTTACCAACACCAGTTTGGCCTATTTGAAACCTCTATGCAGTCATCTCCTGATGGATTTGGTCGTCTTTCTCTTCCTATTTGTTGCATTTCGCCTGGTAATTGAGTGCTTCTATGCCCTTCCGTTTCATTATGAAATGCGTTCACAGCTTTCGGCTGTAAATCCAAGCAGTATTTCAATTCTTACTGTCCTGCTAACTGCTACCCTACAGTAGATGTCCTTCAGCGGACTCATAGATTCACAAAGATTCATAAAGCTCTCTATGCAGTCATTTTTTAAAATAGAAATTACAAGTCAAAACCTGATATAAAAAAAACTATGACCTCGGTCCATAGCTAATGACTCTGCTTTGCTGTAGGTGTCTTAAACAAGCTTCACCAGTGTTTTGCCCTTTTAGACTGAGTTGGACATGCGTCCAGGAAATTCTCAAACTAGTGAGCCCACAGACGGCGTATGAAGAGCTGTTCTGCACAGATCACTTCTGATTGGACAAAATATTTCCAACTTGGTCGCATACATTATGATGCGTGTCCTTTTTGTTTCGACCAATAGGAAAGCGGCTCAGCTTGCTGGGAGTCATGGATCACTGCCATGGCGCGATGTGATGTTAAATCGATAAAGGACATGTTTGCGTGGGTCAGACGGTGGCCACTGAACTAACGACAAAACAAGACAAATTGTCTGCTTAGCTGGGCTGATGCTCCGCCTGCTCTCTGTGCCTGCCCGGCAGCATGATGGGCCTACTTAATGGGACTACATAGAAACCATAAGGCCTAAACACTTCATTTTACAGGGTCCATTTTGAGAGCGTGAATGAGTGGAAATGCAACTACCAACATTGATTATGACTGTCTTGTCTGGCCTTGTGTAGGCCTTGAGCGTGGAGAGTTGGATCCTGAGGTAATCAACAGGCCGTGTGTGTGTGTGTATGCGTGTGAGTGCATGCTTACGTACATGACTGCGTGCGTGTTCGTGCTAACACTAGATCTGACGCTTTGGATTCAGACAAATTAGGTCACCAGAGGTCAATGACATCACAATGTCAGACAATATCTCAGCCTTTTTGTGATTGCAGGAGCGGCTATTATGACGAGAGATAGTACCAAATAACTTAATTAAACATGATTTACACATTGTACAGCAATAGAATGTCTTTTTAATCCTTTACATAGTTTACATGGTTTTATTTAGGTTATTTGATCCTAGGTCGGCATTTAGGTTTGCCAGTCAATTTGGTTGAATCAGGATGTGCATGTAGCTTTCTGAATGTTTGCTGAGACCTTTTACTGATTACACTCAGCCATATGTCTTCTCTGTGAACAACACAGCTCTCCTCCATCTCTCTTATCCACTTGGCCTTTGTAAAACAGCTACTCTCTTTCAAAGCTTTGTAATTAACCATACAGTATGACTCGAAGAAACTGGGATGAGCTCTCGCTTTTGTCACCAATCCAAACCATGCTGACAGTGTTCTAATGGGATGACTTTATGAGTCTCTTTGCCCAGTTGACGAGAGAGGTTAGTCTTTTAGGTGCTGTTGCATGACCTCATGAAGGGGTTGACATTTGACCTCATTGCATCAGATTTGAATAGACTGACCTCTTTCCAAAGACCTCAAAATGCATTTCTCTCTGTCTCTCTCTCTCTCATTCATTCTCCAATCAATTAAATTCAAAGTGGCTTTTTTAGCATGGCAGATGTATTCTTAAATGCCAAAGAAATACATCTTTTTCACTTCTCCCTTTCTCTCCCTATCGTTCTAGTTAGCTTTTCCCCTTTCTCTCTGAGCCCTTTCGTACCCTTATCGCGCTGCTAAGCCAGTAAATAATACGTCATTGAAGAGGTCAAAAAAAGGATGAGAAAAAAACACACAACCCCCATAAAAGTGAGTCCTAAAACCTACTTACTAAGCCCCTATCTGATCCCTGCAATCCTGTATCAATAAACTACTGTCTCACCAAGCTCAGAGAGGTTGTCACAGTGGGAAGTGTTTACGCTCACGAGACCTCTGGTTTTTCTTTAGATAACCCTGCATGTTGGTGCTCCCTCAGTGGGTCTACCACTTCCAGTGGCGCCCCTGTCCGTCTTTATTTGTCTCACCGGACAGGCTGATTTCTCAGGGAGTCGTACTCTGACACTGGCAAAATGGAGTTGCTCGTCTTGTCGGAGGTGCAGTCAGGATTGCAACTAGAGATATCTGAAGAGAGGTCGTAGGGAACAGGGGTCATGATAAGCTTGTGGAATGAGTTCCCCCCTCTCCTGTTCTATCATCGGCACGCTGAGACATTCCGTTTCACAGTAAAAGATAGTTACTCACGGCAACAACCATGTGTCCTGAGGGGTGTTTCTTTTATGGTTATGCGGCTACAATGCCTGTCTTCATTTAACAATAATTACAAACCAATTTCTTGTCTATCATTTCCAAACCCATTCATATGACTGCAAGTCAGCACCTAATTCCAACAGAAACATAACCAACACAACAAACACAGGTTAATACACATTCACTGACTACACATATTACCTCCACATGCAAACTGTGTATACACATTCTACAGACAGTCACTTTTGGAGCAAAACCTATTCACAATCCTGCTAATCCTAACCTGTGCCTAACCATAACCCCCCCCCAAAAATCAATCTTATCTCTAAACCTAACCCTAATTTTAAACCAATTCCCACTTGTAACGTGTACCCCAAACAATTAAGCCAAAATAACTTTTCCAAAATAGCGACATGAGAAATGTCCCCATCCATCACATTTTCTTGGTTTAACCAGTGTAGACATTTCTATACACCCACCCACAGACACACACAGACACACACACAGAAGAATAAATGAGAGTGGCATCTCCTTTAGCTCTCTCCCACAGTGGGAAGGGTCTCATCTTGCACCACAGCCCTCTCACAGTGTCGGCTAATCTTTACCATCACAGGCCAGACAGCTATTGTAGACGGTTCCTGTACTTAATTACAGGGACAGAAGGCATTGTGCTTTACTGTGCTGAGGTTTCAGTCTCCATTTCTTCTCCGGTCGCTTGTCTTGGACTTTAACCTCTTTTAAGCTGTGGGCTAGGCCAGGCGGTGACTGGCAACTAGCCTTACCACCTGTTCTGGTAATTATTGACTAAACAAAAACGAAGAGATGGAGGAGGGATGGAAGAAAGGGTGAAAGGTGTCCATTTCACTGGCCAGGTTTGATCGGACCAGGAAACAGATTATCTGGTGACATTACACTTCCGTCTAACAGTAAAGAGTCTACAGTGACCCAGGGATATTGTATTTTCCCAAATGGCCCCATATTCCCTATTTAGTGCACTACATAGGGAATAGGATGCCATTTTGGATGCTTTCTCAGTATAGAACCACCACAGCTCTTGAAGTGAGACTATAGTGAGTATATTTATTCCTATTCTAAGACAGTGGGTCTCCAAAGCAGATTTCCAGTGTGGTCACTGAGGTGATTTTACAGGGGGTGATCTCTCATAATTCAAGTCAGAGGGATTCATGGGGAAATCAAATCAGCCTCCCAAACAGAGCAGAGGCAGAGCTGAAGCAGCAATATCATCACCACAATGCAGCACAATTCTTCATTGACCTATATAACATTTCTCCTTTCTGACAGCTCCCCTCCCATCGACGCCTCTCATTTTTGGGCTGTTCTCTGGGGTTTCTCTCTCTCATTCTTTATCTCACTCTCTGTATGCTTGCTCTTCTGTCCTCTCTTTTTGGGTTGTTCTCTGCGACTCCACTCTCCCTCTCTTTTTCTCCCTTCTCTCTCTCCTCTCTCTTCTCTCTTTCTCGTTTTGACGATGAGGAGCAGTCATTGATCAAAATACTTCATCTTCATATGCCCTGTCTGGGAGAATGAAGTAAAAAAAAAAGGACTTGAAATGCATTGAAATTTGAATTCACCAGACTGATACCTCATTATGTCTACAGAAATGTAATTAAGCAATGAAGACGATGTCTCCCGTGTCTTCAAAAGAAGATTGCTTGATTAGGCATCGAACATTCTGCAATTTCTTCCTGTGATTATGTGAAATTGGGGTGCTGCTAGAGTGAGTTGGAGCTGAGGAGAGTTATGGTGTTGCTGTCACACACTGATGCACACACGCACACATACATCAACTACTTCTGCATTAATGCAAGAGCCATCATTCCCTCTTCTACCTCTGAGAAACTTTCAAATATTTTTTCTGGCAACATATGCATATTTTTGCATACATCCTCTGTGCTTCATTAAATGCCACAGTAAATGTTTACTCTACCAGTGAAGGCATTCACATATTGTATTGCTACTGAATCCACCTATTTCTATTCATCCTCTTTCACCTCGTTCAAGTTCCCACAATCTGTGTGTTTGCATGCGGCCAGTACTCCTAAGACCACCATGCTCGGCACACCTTTGTCTCTTTTTCCTATTACCATGTCTATCAACTTCACAAGAGTTTTCATCGTCCGTTAATTCCATTCGCACTTGGTTTCACCTCGCTCGACTTTGTGGAGAAACGCTGTCTCTGTTACAATTACTCCAAACCATGATCTTACTGAGGCCCGTTCTGGACCTGGTAAACAGGGGTAGGTCTCAGGGTTGATCTTTTCACCATGATACAACCAAAGCCAAAGGAACTGACTTTAAAAGAATCGACTCACAGTTCTTTCCTCCGGCTAGAATAGATTTAATCCAGAAGTTTTTTCAATGAGTGGTTTGCATGTACATGCACTCTCCCTCTCTCTTCTTTTCTCTCTCTCACACACCCACACACACACACACACACACACACAATGCCTAGAATGCAACCAGGACTTAAGATGTACAGTTGTGCCTTCAAGCCTGTATGTGCAAGCGTGTGTGAAATGTTCTTAGAGAAAATAATTACCAACAGCTGCCAAAAGTGTGAACGCGTTTAACAACCACATTAACCACTTCACAGTGTTACCCCAACTGTACAATCTGCTTGAGTTCCCTTTGGAACACAGATTGAGCTTGTAGGAACAAAATGGCTGTCTTCAACTCTGGGGTGCGATGGTGTGGAGGGAGGACAGACGTAGGCTCTGAGTAGTAGGCAACTCGTTTTTCCGTAAGGCCATGGTCTGCACCCCAAGTTTCACCTCATGATCTGGAGGAAATCGAAACGTGTATTTAACAGTGGTGGACGGCTGAGGAAATATCCCTTCGGCCATCACAGCTGTTAAAATAAATACCGTAAAATGTATGACCGACTGTACGGCAGAGCGCCTGTTGAACATGTCTTTTCCACAAATGAAAGTGGCCTCATGACTATGGTATCGTAAAGAGCTACGGGTCCAAATGGTTCTGGTTCATATGGCTGGATCTACCAGAGCAGATGTCTAGGAGGCCCACTAAGCCATGCCATAGGGTTGATATGACATCAGGACTGGCATCACACACCCAATCATTTGGGGCCAGGCTGAAAATACCACGTCTTGACTGTGCAGCTGTAATCAGAAAAACTGACATGGAGGGGCCTCGGACGGAAGGCCTTGATCGTCTTGCCTCCCGACTTGCACCCTGTTCCCTGTTTGGCGCACTACACTCGACTGAGCTTTGTTCGGAAGTGGTGCGCTGAATACTGTTGGGGAATGGGGTGCAGTTTGGGACGCAAACCTACGCGAACCTACACGAACCTCACTACTGAGTCACCGTTGTCAGAGTAACTTAGCCTTCAGTCTCTTCTCTGTTGATTGGAGAATAAATAATGAAATCTTTCAGAGTGACTTTATATTGAATAAACGATTATCTGTTACTGTCTGTGGGTGGCGCTCTGCTGTTTCCGGAAAAGAAGAATCAGGAAACAAAAAGTCAAGTCTCCCCTAAAGAAATCAGACAGACAACCTAGCTAACGAGGGAGGAAAAAAGAACATGTCCTGCTTTGTACTCGGGCTAATTATTCTACAGGAATGTATTAAAGATTACTATGGGATATGAAGGAGCAAATCCCTTAAATGGCTCTCCCATTGTTCCCATTACAATCCCCCTAATTTCAGATATGGCAGTAGTAGGCAGGGGCCTGGTGAAATGACTCCATCCAATTGTTCCAAAGCCTGGTTATCCACAAGATACACAAGTCTAGTTAATGGTGCTTTGAAAAGAGCGACCCAATACCTCTCTAACTTAGAGTGCCATCTGGAAGAGAGGAAATTATCAGGAGTGGATAGAATAAAGTATCTCCTACTGTACATCTAGGAAGAATAAAGAAAGTGTACCATTAGTTTCTCTGGTGCAAGGATGGTCCTATCTTCCTCGTTCCCTTTATAAGAACTAAGGCATATGTAAACAACACACAATAAATTATTCCTCTGTTTACTTCAGTTTTGTGCTTGCATTTGTATTTATGAAATATGGCCTACAGTATATTATATTTTTAAGCAGGCTGATGTGAAGGTGAAATATGTATGTTACGTCGTGTTTTATGCAACGAACTGAAATGCTCAATAAATATTAAGCCCTTTTGGATTTTGAAAACCTTTGTAATGTAGTAAAATTTCGTTGTTTGTTGGATTGAAAGAAGACCCCAATAGTCAAATCACAACTTTACACTTGTTTGTAAACATACAAGTATTTATAGGCAAGGGAATTCCCCAGCCAGTTGTCTGGATACCACCTACAGGCGGTGGAGAGTAGTATTAACTCTCCATGCATCGTGCGGTTCATTTCTGGTTAACGCGGCCACAATATAACGCCCAAGACAAAGTTATGCTGTTGACAGTCAAACGTGATACGTTTGACTGTCAATGCATATGTCAATGCATATGTTTAGTTCCTATGGGTTTAAACTTAATCGTGCGAGTTCTCTGTTGGAGTCAGTCTCCAAGACGCTCTCTCCGGCTCCCAAACCATCAGCCTCCGTGCCACCCTGGTGTGTTTAGAATGTAGCCTGACTCCACGCATGCAGGAGCACTCCCTGAAATCGGCGCGGGGTTTCTTTTCCGTGCGTTTGATGTGATTACATTCAATATGCCAGAAATGGGAGTTAAATCTGTTTTAATGAAAAACAATCTCCAAAGAGATTTGTTACTTTGACATATTTCACTTCAGCTTGTTTAAATTTTCATATCAATCAATTGCTAACACTCGTTTAAGATAGATATCAGGTTATAGCTACTTCTGACCTATAGCAAGTTCCAAACTGCCCTTTTTGTGCTTGCAACATTTTAGACACATTAAGAAGCCGGTCAATATTACATGTAAATCGTAACCCATTTAATGTGAGGTATTCAGGAGAGGCTATCATGCAAGGTTAAAATAGCCACAATAATAAGAATGCCTTATGATCTAGTAATTGCGATTTCACCAAATATATATATATATATATATATATATATATATATATATATGGAGGTTTTATTATCAGTGATAGGGTGTGTTCAGATGTGTAGGCTACTGTAATCGAATCACTGACTCAGAAGTCCGTCTAGTCTGTAGACCGCGACAGAACGCCCGTCAGTCGAATCTGCATATCGTGTGACTGGCTGGCTGGGATACGAAACGTCGGAGACTCCAACCCTGTGTTCTTAGCAGAGCTACAGTAGCGGAGCACAGCAGTCAGAGTGGTATATGACGCGCAGTAGCATACAGAGAAAGCAGACCAATAAGGAAACATAACATTCAAGGCATTAATTCAAGGATCAAAGATAGTCTACTGAATTTGCTACATCTTTCTTCGAGATTGTAGGCTAAGTTTAACCGTATGTTATCTTTTGGACTGTCTTTTACTTGTGCGGTGCTGCTTAACGTCAGCGCAAATCCCGTATCCCTCACTTGTGACTAGTGAGAGGAGCTGGCTGCCTGTGCGCTGAGTAGAGTTTTCCGGATATCAGCACCGGCTGCGTGCTTTTGCGCGGAGCGGAGAAGCTGCACCAGCCTACAGGGTTGCCCCGGACCAGCCCCTGCGTAGCCTACTACAAGCTATTGACCGGGGAAATAATTGGAAATTGACTTCCTCTCTCTCGGTTGGAGACCTGTTCTTTCTTGTGGTGGGTTTGATGTTAACGAATTTGTGAAGGAGGTCCAGAGCCTTTGACACAGAGAGAACGAGAGAGGGGTTTATTGTGAGCTTGCGGATAGCTGCTTCGCTGTCGTATAGGATGCATATGGGTTTTTGACTCTTAGAGAACAGGTGATTCTTTACATGGCTGGGATGAAATCAATAGGCACAAAACGGAGAGAAAATAATTCAGAATGCAGTTAGCATATATTCTCATGGTTTTCATAGTATACTTTAGTGAAGTAGGTGTCATCTCTCTAAACAGCATCGAACGCAGGCAATGCGTTATCTGGAGGGATGTTTTCCAGTGTCTATATTCATGTAAATGTTGAATTACTGTAATTCAGATTTCCAGTGAAGCATAATAGGAATATTTGCCATCTGGCTTTTGTCAGAGTAGTTGCACAATCTTTTATCTTAGCTGTGACTTGGTGACCATAGAAGCTAGTCGAAACATTTTAAATGAAATGCAGTTACTCCTCATGTGCCGTGCCATAAGGACAGGCAGTTTGAAAAGCCAAATTGCTTGATGCTTTGCCCTTCCATTGATTTTCCCTAAATTTCTATTTGACGTTTTATGGAAAGACTATCGTGAATCAAGCTTTAACTGCTTTTACAATTAAGACATTTAAATAGCATATCGATGCGGGCAATTAGATCAATTATACAAATGTATGAATATTCAAAATCAATATCTCTGTTTTTAGAATGATAATTTGATATTGGCTACCAAAAAAATTGTAAAACCAGGCTTTTCTCTACTAGGAATCTCTCTTTTCGAGCAGCTTTGAGAGAAGTCGTTTGGCACTCAAAAATACACGTTTCTGCGGAAGACAGTGGTCTGTGTTATTGTTCTCCAGTAGAAATTTAGTTGAAATGTAACGCAGTTGATTAGATGGGTTAGTGACACCCAGCACCCAGTGACAGATCATCTCACACTGGAGAAATAGTGAAAAGAAGATCGCCCGCGCCTGTGCGCTGTCACTTTCAGGTCTGGTTGGTGAAACGCGAGTGGGGGAGACCAACTGGAGCTAGCAGAGAACTCCGTTTTTAAAGAGATAGTGGCTTCAGTAGATTGGCTTTGCATATTTCTAATCAAACCAATCAGAGACCCCTCTGACATTTCGTCTGAAGCGGCTAGACTGCAGCACAACTACTCAAAAGAAGAAAAGCAGTCGCAATTTAGGGGGTGTATCCCGCGTTTTAAACCCCTGTTTTATGGCAATGTTTTTTGCCAGATGTTGGTATTACTAGTTCGTGTCGTGCCAGATTGAGAATGAGCAGAGCGCGAAGGGGCACAACACAATTTTGATTTGATTATCTGCCCGCTTTTGATACGAATACCACTGCTGCTTACTCTCAAAATTTCTTTCCATTTAGGACCGACGGATTACCTCTTGCCTGGTCGTCGTTTTCAAGGAGTTGAAACGGGAGTTGTTGGTGTTGTGCTGGGGATTTGTATTTCTTATTTTACCTACTCCGACTACTTGTGTGTTCGAAATGGCAACACCAGAGTTTAGGAGTGGAGTCAATCTGAGTAGAGGAAACCGGAGCTGAATGACAGGATGCAGCAAACGACCTGAGACATATCCACAATTCAACTGTTTTATTCAAGACACTTCTGCTTTATTTGACCCCTTCGGCCTGAAAAACTTTGGGAGAAGTTTTATTTAGTTTTTCTGTTTTCCTAATTATTATTATTGTTTCTAACAAAACAAGGATGCATTTTGGATTAGTGCTGTTCCTCTTAATGGGAATCTTCTTCGTTGCTAATGCTTTCAAAAATGGTAAGTGACAACTACTGATATTCTGTAGGCTGTTCTGGGCTAGGCCGATTTAACCCGATGTTTTTAATGATTAACCATCTCTACATTTCCGCGTCGTTTTACTGTGTCATTACGGATTCACCTGTCTCTTCCCGGCTGGTTAGGAATGTCATTGCCACCGTCTTATTGTAGTGTGTGAGTCGATCTTATTTACAGATTTTGTAAAACCTGTCTCGAAAAGTTAACTTTGCGCTCAGTAGGATACTTCCTTGTTTCTTTGCTGTATCAAATACATGCGACACTGTAATTTGTCCTCTGTGAACAAACTAATTTACAGTTAAAGAATAGAAAAACAAGATAGAAAGAACATATAGGTTGTAAATGCCATTTTATAATTTAAGACTAATGTCAAGTAATGTACGTAACACTATAAATCAATAGAAACTGAGAGGCTAATTTGGGCACCTACTTTAAGTGGCTTGTCTCTAAACATGAGATTATTACGTTTTTCTCCGGCGCTTGGACAAGTGTTTTTTGTATAAAAATAATAACGACATATAAGGATCTTAGTGAATAAAAAAAATTCAATGAAGAGCAACATTCGTTAATTAGCTTTACTCGACAAACGAAAAATACATTTGACGGATAGATGGTTTAGTATATATATATATATATATATATATATATATATATATATATATATAATTGATAACCACACACAAAATAACATAGCCCCCCCAGGCAATCTGGGATATACTCGGGTCAATTATCAGTTAAAATTGGTAATAGTATTTGACAGATACATTTTCTACTAGTTGCATGGCAGCCTGTTGGCCATTCTCGTGGATCTCAGCCATACAACCTGACTGCGACAGCGTATAGTACGCCGCTCCCCGTCTACTGTCAGTCCGCTACATTAATCTATTACTCCGTGCCGGGGCTACTGGCCCCTGGTCTTGAAGAGTTGTTAACTAGTAGGTCTTTGAGACTTCACGATTTTTAGCGCGTAAAACAATTTCAGATTTTTTTCTTAATTTCAGCCTTGAATTGATTTGTGTGTTACATTAATTGTAACCGTAATTAATGTAAAAAAAAAAAACTGTTATACAGTTTTTTTTAAATTTTTGTGAACAGTGTAATAGCCTTCCATAAGGTCTGTAAAATGTGCGCTAGGCTTATCTTGTCTATGCAAATTATGAATGCTAAATAGACGTCCAAGGTGAGTTGTTATTTTCAGAAGTGTTTCACTTTCCCCCGGGTGTCTTTAGGGGTTTTTTACGCCTCTAAAGTAGCCAAAATTATTTTGGATTGGTTTGGTATGTAGTAAATGTGTTGTTAGTCAATGTAGGCTTGATGGTATATGGGTTCTGTCTATGCATTATCAACCTGAATTTGCTTTTATTTATAATTAAACATAACGATATAACTCATATATAACCCTATATTTTGAAGAAATCCTCTTCATCTCTATCTCAACTGTATATTGCAAATTAACATACTTGCCCTCTCACAATTTGGTGTTCGCTTTGGGTTGTTATGCTAATGGTCTTTTTCTCCACTTTCTCTCTTGTAGACAAGTGTGGGGACAACATCAGAATAACGAATGCGAACTACCTCACATCACCTGGCTATCCAACGTCATATGTATCATCTCAAAAATGTGTTTGGGTGATAACAGCGCCCGGACCTCACCAGCGAATTCTAATCAACTTTAACCCGCATTTTGATCTGGAGGACAGAGAGTGCAAGTAAGTTGGTTGCCCTCTGCTGCGTTACAATGTATTGTACATGAAAGCCCGCCATCTAGTGGCTGTGGAATTCTTCAGGGTGTATTGGGGTTTCTAACAATTTCCATATTCTCATGGATTCATTCATTTAATTAAATAAGTCAGCTTTTCGTGGCAGTCTAAACTTTCATGAATTTGTTGATTTAGCTTCCCCATTTCCTTGTCCACTTCTTGTCCCCGTTATCACTCCCGCTGGGTCAGTTACAAATCCCTGTTTGACTTCTAAGCTTTAAGGTGTTATGCCACACCAGGGCTGAACGGTTAACCTGTTGCCAGATAGGTCTAAGCCGGGTGGCCGGGCTATGAAACCCGATCTCCACAGTAATGTGATGAGCCTGCTGCCTCCCGTGTCTGTGGTGCCCTGAGGTGAAGATGCGAGCCATGTAGTGCCTCAGCCTGAGCTGTCTGCCTATCCCTCTCTGTCTGCCTGTACACTTACCCCCCCCCCCCATGTGTATGTGCGCACGCACTCCCTCTCAGCCTTTGTTTATGCTGGAGGGGCAGCTAGAAAACACAGCCCGTCTGGATACTGTTACTACGCCCAGGCTCAGTTCTCTCTGTCTCTCTTTTTCTTGTTGCTGCGCCCTTGTTTTTTTCACCTGAATATCATTTAGGCCCTTACATTACTGTTTTATCACTATCTCTACCTACCGGGCGCAGACGGCAAGTCAAGATTTGATTCATTTGCATTTGATTTGGTTGTCAACTGAGGTGAATTTAAAGCGAAATTCACATGACATTAAGTGAAATCAACAAATAATTTGAACAGTGTCATTGGATTTAGGTTAAAAGTTTGATGAAAATAGACTCAGTGGTTTAGTGCTTTACTGCTTCTTTAAAGGGGATGTCTTGGATTTACTGTCTGGTACACCGCTTGTCTTCCTGATGTCCGTGACTTCTCCTGGCTTTTATTGTGTCCCCAGATCAAGGTTATACAGAAGGAGCACAGTGTGTGGATGCGTATGCGTGTGTATGTCCATGAGTACGGACAGAAAGAGGAAACAATAGTTTTCTTAATTAAATTAACCAGGATTGGCTATCCGGTGTGTAAAAACACTCTAAACTCCAATGAATGCAGCCTTGAGGCACAAATCAAATGACTTCCTTTTTATCCAAATAAAATAAATGTACTCTGTGAACTCACTGATGCATTTGTCGTTGGAAATGACAGCCGTTCCTTTTATTCCAAATGCCATTGAAGTTGTCTGTTTCCAAGTTGGGACTGAACAGCCATGTACTTAATTGCTCGTCGATCTGTTTATTTGTTGGTTATGGATATAAAAAAACATGTTATTTTTGTTGTCCCTGGCTACCTTTTGCTAATGTGATTTATGTTTGGAGCAGAGCCAGCGTGTTCTGTGTATTTTACTGAGTAATGCTGCCCTTTGAGCGGTCTTGGGTTATAAACCTCAGTGTTGGACGGAAACACACAAACAACTAACCTGCAAAGACATCTGTGAAACTTCATCAAGTCACTAGCGATTCATGTGGTTCACACAGTTAAAAGCCTAAACCGCACCCTATTCACTAAACAATGCACTACTGTTGACCATGGCCCGTAGGCTTTCCAATAGGGGTCTGTTGAAAAGTAGTGTACTGCTTAAGGGTTCTACTACATAGGGTGCATAGTGGCCCAGCTACGGAGTGGAGAAACGGGGTCACTTTGACTTAAGGCTCTTCTATTTTAACCGCGTCTCTCGCCTCTGCTCCACTTGGTCGGGCGCTGTTTCATATTTCATGTTTTAATGGAGCAGTTTTCATGGGACTTTAGCTCCACTAGTTCCACTGGTCCCATTTCTACTGGCTGAGGAAGATGGCCAGTCAGAATAATCTGGATCCCAAATGTCCCCCTATTCACTATGTAGAGCACTAGTTTTGACCAGAGCTTAGTTAAGTGAAGGCTGATCATTGTGTTAATAGCCAGGGGGACATATTGTATCTAACTTAATTAAGTCTTGTGGGGAGAGACATGTGCTTCACGGCCACTGTGTCTTTGTGTTGCGACAGTTGATAGCGGTTCGTTCAGTGTGTTATTTTGCACAGCGGCGGTAATCAGACTTCCGCAGGTTGTAGCTTGACTCGAACAAACACCCCCTTATGGAATGGAAACTGATAATGGCCAGACCCAGATTGGCGAGCTTGCCTTACTTATCTGATCGACCGTCGGGCAAGCAGGGGGGGGCATCTACAATGCATGCCTCAGTGGGCTTCCCTGCAATCTAATTAGGGGTCAAAATGGAACACACATGTGCTTCTACACGGCTGTTATCACAAACCAAAACAAGAAGCTGAAAGTGATTGTAAAAACCGTCAGTGGCCGAGCCCTGCTCTGTTGTTACACATGTAACTGGCCAGCTCCCTCCCTGACAAGTTTGTTTGGAAAGTTGGGGCTCCGTCCCAACCGACCCCCTTCCAGGGTTGTGTTAATGAGCTTAGTGCACCGCCCTTGACCAGAGCGTGTGGGGAACGTGGTGCCATTTGGGACAAGGGCCTAGGTCTCCAGCTCATGTCCTGGCTGAGTGGGGGGAAAACACTTAAACAGTAGATAAGGTCTAAGTGGGGCATTGAGATGTGAATGTGAGACATGTTTACCTTTCCGCACAACCTTGTAATGAGTCTCATGATTTGTTTCTGGGTTGCGCCGCCGTCGTTGCTGACACAAACCTAAGTTAAGTTTCAGTTAAAAGCCTGGCCCCCGTCAAGACTAACATTCAGTGTAAATCTGCCCTGAAGTGAACCTTAGTGGAATGAACAACAGCATTCTTGGCGAAAAGAGGGAAAGAGGGTGAATGTGTGCAGTTATGGTAGCTTACGCAGTCACATGGAGAAATGGATGTTTGACTGAATAGTGAATATCCTTATTATTCTGTCTGTCACTAATGGGGAGTGGAGTAAAGAAAATCGCCCTGATTTTACAGATTCTGTCTGTCTCATTTTTTTAATGAAATGTTGGAAGATCTCATCGAAGATTGAGGACTTATTCTGTAATAATCTAACATGTACCCCTTCAATACATCACTAAGAGTGTTTGACTAAAACCTTGTAGACTCTTGTTGTTGTTTTTGTTGTTGTTGCTTTCTATAAAAGCTGCGTTGGTTGGAATCACTGTTGATAGCGCAATGAATCATTGATGTGCTGACCAGACGAAAAAACAGACAGATTTTCTGTTGGCCTACACTTTGTGAAATCCCCTGATAGCTACGATGAAGACTGCAGTAGAGTAGAGCTCCCTTTTGAGGCCAACAAGAGGTTAATATGGAGTGATGTGGACAGGAGAGCGGATGCTTTCTAAATGAGAATAGCTCTCTTTACTGCTTTCTATATTTTTGAAGCAAAGATCAGAATGGAGAGATGAGAAGAGAGAAGCGAATGCTTTCCATAAGAAAGTGAATCTCCCTTCTGCCGTGTCCCTCTTCCTTCCCGGCTGCTCAGTGTGTGCTGAAACTCAGAGAACAGTGAATTCCTGTGTGACAGCCCGTGCAGTCCTGATATGGCGAGGAGATGTGGAGGGATGGGGGAAATATTCGGGGAATGCCTTCTGAAGAAGGCCGACTCTTTGTGGTGGGAGAAGAAGAGTGGAGAGAGTCAGTCAGTAAGAGAGTGAAAGCTTCAGCGCGCCTCGCACACACCATGCCTCAGAATAGAGCTCCCCACTCACTCCCCTCTCCACAGATACTGACTGGGACTGGCCGTAACTCTAGGCTTGAAAAAGCAGCCTTTCTTTCACTAATTATGACCCCCTCCCGTCTCCTGTCGAGTGGCCCCCTCGAAGAGGCACATACCCTGCTGGGTGGACCAACACTCTCCGCTGTGGCCTGAGACAATACACATCCTGCCCCTCCGCCCTCCGCCAGCCCTGCCGGGCATTCCTCCTGGCTAGCTCGGCTGGTGTACACGCTGGCATCCCAAATGGGAACCTTTTCACTACTTTAGACAAGGCCCCATAGGGCTCAGGTCAAACGCAGCGGACTTTGTAGGGTTTAGGGTGCCATTTGTTACGCAGACCTAGAGCAGAGACCTGAGTTTTTTTGGGGTTTTTTTTTTAAAAGCAGAGGAAAGGGAAATAAACGACTCCTACTGGTTCTAGAGAGTTCTCTTTTCATGCAGGTCTTTTTGTTAAGCATGAATCCTAAGACACTGACTGAGCTATAGATTGATAACACAACCGCCGTGTTTAACAAAGAAGGCCACCTGTTCCTCTGAGCTATTCAGAGGAGTGGAGGGGGCATTGTGGAGAGAGGGTTTACGCCCTCGCTGCCTGGGACTGCTTCCCCTGGCGGGCGCTGCCACGCCGACTCCACTGCGTGAATCGATCTGAATCGCCCTGATGGGGCTGGGGGAATCTGTGGGAGGCCTCTGTCCATGGAGAGGCTCCATCTCTAAGTGAAAGGGCCTCATAACTCTCCCCAGAAATCCAGCGCGCTGACTCTCCCACTCACTTCTACTCTCACGCCCTGGAGGTGTCCCAAATGGCACCCTATTCACGCACAACTTCGACCCCTATAAGACCCGGTCAGAAGTAGTGCACTGTGAATGGAATTGGCTTGTAACTTGGGAAACCGCTCCGGTTTCCTCCACAGCACAAGCGAGTGAGGCGTAGTGGTGAGCTCGCTGAGTGATCGTCCGTCGTTCGTCATCATGGAGGAATATAAGGCTGGAATGTAACGAGGGGTTTTCTCCTCGGGCCTTTGAAAACGGGTCCACTGTGACCTCTAAGGGCCAGGGGAAGAGGCCTGGGCTGACATAAATTGTTAAAAATACTAACAGCCTTCCTGACGGATTAGATTTCTTGTTGTTCATGGGTCTCTATTATGTGAGAATGTGTCAGTGAAGCTTTATTTCGTAGACGATCAAAGCTGAGTTGGAGAAAACAAGCACATCCCCACAACAAGACAAAACTCAGGGAGCAGCAGCATTCTTTCTTTTAACTAGGTGATTGACAATAGCGGCTGAAATTTCACACCAGGTAATTTTGCCTAATGTCTGTCTCTCCAGTGTTGTATCTTGGAGGAAGTACATTGTGTCTCAAATTACATTGCTACAGTAGCACCATTGATTACAATTTGCTTCATAAGAGTGTTGATAGTACTTGCTCTAAAATATCCCAAATCATGCCATGAAAAAAAAAGATGACCCAGGTTTTTTGGAATCTGTTATAGTGCACTCACCGAAAACAGAAGCACCTCGGGTCAATCCTGTGACCGATTGGAAAAAAAAGTGCAATTAGCATATCCCAGCAGATGGAAGCCCTGTCTAAACTAGAATGTCTCTGGGGTCATGTTTATGAGAGATTCACCTCTGTCAGGACTTGGAGGACAAAAGGCTGAAAAAGAGTGTGGTGTAGGAATCCTCTTGACTCCGTCTTTCTTTTTCTCGCCCTCGCTATCTCTCTGTCCTTTCACATCTCTCTCATGTTACTCAAGGGGTGGTGGAAAGGTCCTCTGGCTAATGAGCAGGATTAAAGTGTGTGTGTGTGTGCACTCGTGTGTGTGTGTGTGTGTGTGTGTGTGTGTGTGTGTGTGTGTGGGGCTGGGTCTGGACTAGATGAGAGGGGTTTGCCGGTGGTGAAGTGTTCACCTTGGCCAGTGTTGGAAGGGCATCCTGATTGAAAAGCTTTCTCGCCGTGACATCTGCCATCCTCCCCGCCGCTCTGTCACCACTTTGATTCATGTGCGCGCGGCACACGCACAACCTCGACCGGGAGGCGAGCTGCTCCTCTACCCGGCAGGAGGTAACTCCACTTCAGAGGAGAAGACGAAACAGGAGGAGAAGAGGAGGGGAAGATGAAACACGAGGAGAGGAGGGGGAAATGAAGCTGGGGGGAAATGAGGTGGGGAAGATACAACTGGAGGTGATGGAGGAGGGGAAAGAGATGAGAAGGGGCTTCAGTTGTGTGTTTTAAAACGGGCAGAACTGAAGAGCTGTAACACTGGTACACAACCATATATCATGTGTCAGGTTTTATTTTGTTATAATTGGGGGTTGTGCTTGTTCACCGAGGATGGAGGAATGACTATCTGAGTTTTACTTGGCAGCGGTCTGTTTTGCTTCTCCCCTCCAGAGTAATACCATCATCCCTATACGGACATTTTTAGTGGAAGAAGTCGCAGCCCACACAGCCGAGAGATTTCTAGCAATATGCTTTTGCTTTTTATCCAAAACAGACTCCCGGGAGAAGTGCTTTATGGAGCTTCAAGTCTCTGAGTGTGTCCCAAATTGCACCCTGTCCCCTAGTGGACTGCTTCGGATAAGAAGGTCTAAAGGTGTGCCCTATGTAAGGAGTAGTGTGCCATTTGAGACGCAAGGCATGATTAGAGGACATCGTGGTAATCTGGACGCAGATCTGTTGACTATAATAAATTCATACTCATACATTTTCCTTCTGGAGGAAAAAAAAGAAGCATTAAACGCTCAGGCCATAATTTATTTACTTGTTCTGTTTCCAAAGACACTGGCAATAGGAGCACTCGCACTCTATTCTTGCTCTGTTTGGATAAGCATAATATGATTAGCAATAGGTTTTTTCCGTAGTCAACGCTCTTCTCTATCCTCTCTGTTTCCATGATCTAGACAGTTGTGAATATGTTTAATAAGTTTTTCAGACTGCGTGCGAAACAACAAACGGAAATAAACCAGGGGTAATTATGAGATGTTGGTGGGCAGGGGAGGAGATGAGTAGAAAATGGTGCCTCACCATGTCCCCCTTCCCTCCTCTCTTCTTCATCCACCCTCCTAGTCCCCAGGGGAAAGACTGAACTCAGCAATATTCTGATTGAACTGATGATGCCTATTGGAGGTTGTCGAGGCCTCATCATTGATGAGGCAAGTTAAAGCTACGGAGTCTTTGGAGTCTTTAATACACCATGTCCGGTCCTGTCAGCCATGTTTAGTTTAGTGGCGTAGCCCAGAATGGCCCTCTTGGGTTTGATTGATGAGCCCCGTTCCCCAGGTTCTCCGCTCCTCCCAGGCCTGTTTGTTGCCCTAAACCCTCAGTGTTTAGTGATCTACAGGGGGGTTAGTGGGTGGACGACCCGAGGCACGTTATATACAGCCCTGTTGGGCCCACGATGGGAGCCGCATAAATACACCGAGGCTGTCCTTCCAGCCTCACCCCGGAGAGCCTCTGAAGCCATGTGGGTTTGTTTTGCAGTAGGTAAAACAATTTCAGGCCTTTTGGAATTGTCCGTGGTCTGTAGTTCTCCGTCCACCTGCATGTTTGTGATCCCTGTGGGGCGTTTTTTCCCCGGCCCTCATTTCCCAGCTCTCTGGAGGCTAACACCGGTGTGTTTGTGCGCGTTTCCATGCGTTTATTTTTGTTCGTACGCGTGTGTTTGCGTGTGTGGGTTAACTGCATGCGGGAGGCAATGGCAAATCATCCGGTGATGGATTCAAGTGCAGCCGGCTGTCCTCTGAGTTAGAGCTACTCAACAAGGCGCGGTTTTGTCTGCCTTCCTATTCTGTGTAAACCAGCAAAACTACCACCTTTTTCTCACAGCGTAATTGCATTACCATTAATGAATGTGGCCCATCTACACTTGTACATGACCCTTTGAGATCAATTTCAGTTTCACTGTGGGGCGCTGGTGGCTGCCATGTTCCCCTACCCCTGTCCCCAGCCCCACCTCCACGCCACTCATTCCCCTACACGTCCCTGAGGGCATTCCCTATATAGTGCTCTACTTTTGACCAGGAAGAGGGTTCAGGTTTAGGACACAAGCGTGGACGGAATGCAGAGGCCGCTAATTACCAGACGGATGAGCTCCACGTTGGCAGCCAGGGAGGGTGTTCAATGTGCATGTAAGGAGGTCAGTTAATTCGTCCTCCAAAAACCTGGCAGGGTTCGTTACGCTGGCCCGTCGGAAAAACAGCGCGTTGATCAGCCCGGGCAGCGGGTGAAACACTGGCCGATGCCAACCCCTCCGTACCCCCTGCACTTTACCCGGCCCTCTGCCCTCTGCCCACACTCGTTGTTGCGCTGCTGTGGTTGTTGAAGAGATGCACTGCTTGGCCCTTCGCCTGCACAGCCCTCACAGCATGGCCCGCTTTGGCTTCCGGACCACCTCGTCGTTAAAAAGTAAAGTCCAAAGAAGTGTGAGCAAAGAGGGAGACTGGGTTGGAATAGAGGACGGCGGTGGGGCAAGCCAGCGTTGAGAGGTGAATGATGTCACCATGCCACGTGGACTTGAGGATGTATGTCCCTGGCGAACGGACACGTAACTGGGGGAGTGCTCCCCCCCCCCCCATCCTCTCCTGTTCCCTGTCAAGAGAAACAGCCACTTGCCGGTGGGTGTGTTTGTGTTATGAGAGGAAAGTGGAACCTGCTTCAAATCCATTGTCCTCCCCTGCTTCAGTCTCTCCGGCTCTCCAAGCCGGCGCCGCTCCTCTGACTCTGGTGGAGGGCAGCGGGGCCTGGCTCTCCTTAACCCCCCGGTGTTCTTCTGTCCCGGTCCTGCGGGAGGGAGAGGAAGAGAAGCTGGAGGGGTAGGAGGTGAGAGACGGATGGGCCTTTTAATTGAATAAGTCCCAGTGCAGTTATTACTACTGCCCCCTAGGTCCCTAGTCAGTGCGGAGCTGGATAAAAGATCCAGGGGACAGATGGGAGAGAGAGGGGACAGGTTAGGTTTGGCCTCTTTTGCCTGCTTTCCTCTGATCCTGTGCTCGTGTGTTTCATGTTGTCATCCATTATCTTTCAGTACTACTTCTACTAAATCTCGTTCTACATTTCCTCTTTTTCTGTTGTTCTACATTTCCTCTTTCTTTCTCTCTCTCTGTCAACTCCCACTCCCTTTTCCTCTCCTTTTTCTTTCCGTTATTGTGAAGAGGAACGACTGGAAACAGCCCCCAAAGGCTTTACCTCTGTTTGACCCCATTCCTCCCCCTCCCCTCCCCCTCCCCCTACACTCCCACCACCCTTAGAATCTACTGGGCAGAATATGCACAGCTCATTACTCATGAGGGAAGAAGAATGCTCACAGCAGTCAATAAATTGGCCATGTAGTTTGAAAATTATTTGCTTTTTGAGTGTGTGTGATTTATGTGTTTTTATTATTTAAATTTTTTTATTTTTTTTTACATATGTCCTGCTCGATCGCTGTCTGTCCCATAAATCAGATGTCATACTGTACTCTTCTCTGATCTAACTTTAGTCCCACACAAAGTTCAGTGGGTCACAAACCACATTGTTGACAGCAAACCACATTTTTACTGTCTTCCTACTCAACGCTTTATTTTTTTCACATTTTGTAAGGGCTTCATCATACCACTTATAATACTGTACTGTACATCATCTTAATCATAATCAAATGGATAACTGGGATAGTATTTCTTCAGGATTATTATAATCTGTTTGGTACAGTATTTCTTAAGGATTATTATAATCTGTATGGTACAGTATTTCCTCAGTATTATTTTAATCTGTATGGTACAGTATTTCTTCAGGATTATTATAATTTGTATGGTACATTATTTTTTCAGGATTATTATAATCTGTATGCTACAGTATTTCTTCAGGATTATTATAATCTGTATGATGCTGTATTCATTCAGGGAAGATATATCCACTTCCTAAACTCTTCCTGTATGAGGTAACCCCAGGATGACCCTGTATCTCCACTCTGTGATTGGCTTGCAGCAACGCAAAGGGGGACATTGGGTCTGGTTTAATTACCGGAGATATAGGTCACTGACAGTTGTGTCGTGAACAACAGCCATTCGTTCATGATTCGTGCCGTGGAGCTCGAGTTAGATGGGGCCAGGACTGGCCAAGAGAGGAGCTAGGACAACTGGGCATTCAATGGAAGACTGTGTTGGCCCTGCCCTGCCACAGAGCACACATCCTTTCATCCCCCATCTCTTCATCCTTCGATCCCTTCATTCATTCCTTCATCCCTCCGTGCACCTTTTTTTTACCCGTGACTTCTCATTGTTGTAACAAAAGCCCAGCCAGCTGTAATCTGAGGCTACGAAATAGCACCTTATGGGGAGACTCTATCTCCTCTCCTCTGTCATCAGGTCACTCAGATATCAAGGTGGGACAAATGGGAGCTGTTCCCTCTAAATGGGCTCCCTGTCACAGACGATATGAGGACCTGCTACTCAGCCCGGCTTGGTGACTTCACATTATTGTCTGCTGGGATTTCATTTATCCACTCTACCCTCTTTTTTATTTTCCAATTTCTGCTTTTGTCTCTGTCTTTTTTCCAGGTTGATAGTGCATTGTGTAAACTTGGGAAATGGAACTGCGGTGCAGGTTTTACAGTGAAGGCCACATTGTGTAAGGCTAGATGTCAGTATGTTGGGGTTGTTCTGTGATTTAGTTGGTTATTCAGTGTCACAGACCCTGAGTTAATGTTATCTTGCATTTCCTAGAAAACCAGCTTCTGGGTTATTCATCAACAGCTCAGTAACAACCTGAATATTCATAACAACATTATTTTACAAATATGCATGTTTCCTTTGCTATATTGTAGCCTAGCTAAGTGATTTCATTTCAGGAGCTGACTTGGAAAATAAAAAAGTCTAAAATGCATATTTCCTTCTGCCCTGGGCGATTAGCTAATTAATTGTGGTTATTCATTCCTGCTTTATTCATGATAAATTGTATTATGGAAAAAAACAGCGCTTTACCGCTTTCTCTTGACACTGTGCTACAATCGTTGCTTCCATTTGATGTTTAACACCATGAATAGAGCAGAAGGATGGGGTATTATATGTCAGGGAAGGAATAAACATGTTTGATTATACTTTGACTTGTTTGTTTGCACTTTGACCTTTCTGTTTGCATTTCGAATTTGAGCCTTTTTCCAAAGCACTGTATACATTTAGAGATTCGATCAAGTTTGCATGAAGCTTTTTCCCTGGGTTGATGTATGGCGTAGCCTTGAATTTACCTCTAGTTATTGTGTATCAGAATGTCATTCAGCACTCGAGGCAAGTCACATTCAGAGAGAACACCTACATCTGGCATGCAATTACCATCAAAACTAGGCCATCCTAGCTTATTATTCAAAAGCAGTTTTATTGTAAACCATTTTATTTGACAATGTTACACATTTTTGCGATCATTTCTTTGCCACTCAGCTTGTGTTATAACAACTCATGTTGTGACAGCAAACGCGACATGACTCTGAACTGTTTTGGCCATCTGGACTCTCTGTAAAGCTTAGGGAGGAAGAGTGTCAGCTGAACATACCTCATAGCTTACAAGGGGCTAATAAAAGAGCAAACACCAACCATCACATGAACCGCAAGGACATGGGGTTTTTAAGAGGGCCAAGCTCGCAGTTGGAGCGTGTGCGGTTGATTTCCATCCTTCCCCTCTCCTCTCTCCCCTTTCTTTCTTTCTTTCTTTCTCTCAGTATTTCTCTCTTAATATTTCTCATTCTCTGTCTTTCTCTCACACTCTCTCTTTGCCTCCTCTCCCCTCTACTGCAGCCTGAGCCAGTTGAAGCAGGACCAGCATGAATCCCCTATGGCTACATTCTCTTCAGTCGGTCGGGCTCTCTCTCATATTTCCTAATAAAATATTATCGTATTGTGTTGTGAGAGTGTGAAGCAGTAATTGGGTCTAAATACCTAAATTAATTAATCAGTTTGTTGGGTAGAATGCATGCAGGATCTCTCAACCGTGTCATTAGGGAAACCTAATGGATGGAGGCATGCTAGATCCATCAATGTTAATGATAATTACCAGTTTTTTTGTGTGCACGCAGCTTACATCGTGGAGGCTGCTGCTGCTTCAGAAAAGATGCAATGAGCTAAGCTGAGCTGGGCTGGACTGATCTGGTTGGGCTGGACTGATCTGATCTGGTTGGGCTGGACTGATCTGATCTGGTTGGGCTGGACTGATCTGGTTGGGCTGGGCTGGGCTGGACTGATCTGGTTGGGTCGGGCAGGACTGATCTGGTTGAGCTGGGCTGATTCGGTTGGGTTGTGCTAGCCACAATGAGTGACACCCAAATGACTTGATGGAGGCAGCTGTTTCTGCCTTTAGGTGGGGAGGCTCTATCCATCCATGTGGAGCGCTACAGGGACCAAAGGACCATGATCCTGCTGCTTTCCCTCCCTTCTAACCATGCCTTCTCTGCTGAACACTTTGGTTATAATCAATTGGCTTCAGAATTGTGCTGAGGGTGGTGGCTTTTACCACTGGGTGGGTCCCTCCTCCCTCCACACACACACACACACACGCACACACTTAGACAGGCACACACGCCGAAACATGCACACACAGTCTCACTCACTCAGCACCGTTTCTAAGGGAACTTGATTAGGCACTAATCTCTCCTGAATCTCTCCTATTGGCTCAGTGCAGGACTGGAGAGGGAAGAAGCTATAAAAAGCAGCTGATTGCTTGAGACACCCTTGATGTCTCACGTCCAAGTTTCCATTTCAGTTCAGTGAACTGTGGGCCTTTCCTACTCTGCGCTCTGTGCTGCGTGGGGGGGGGGTCGAGAGGTCGGGGAGGGTGAGGAGAGGTAGAGCGGGAGGACCAGGGAATAGAGGTAGAGAAGGTGGGGTGGGGGAGGAGAGGTAGAGATGGTTGAGGGGGAGGGAAGACTATTATTATAGTTGTGGGTTATTGAATGTCACATGCTGGAGGAAGGCCGAGGAGGAACTGTATGTCCCCCACAGGCTCAGAGAAAGGAGAGAAAGGGATAAACCTGTCTGGGCCGGCGGCCTCCTTGTACAAATGGTAATGATGTTAGGCTCCGGTCCTAAGTGACAGTTTGATAGCCCTGACGTTTAGCTTGCACTTGGGCAAGATTTTAGATCTCAGAGCTCAGATTTCTTGACAGCTGACAGCCGGCTTTTCCTGTAAAGCCCATTTAGGCCTCTACGAGTGTGTCTGAAATGGCACCATATTTTTTATATGGTTCACTACCTTTCACCTGGGACTCATAGGAATTTTGTCGAAAGTAGTACACTATATACAGAATAGGGTGCAATTTGGATGCCGGCTGCTAAGCTGTCCCAGACATGTTCTGTTGTTTGGGCTTCTCTACTTCGGTTTGTTTAACTCTGGGATGTTTTGAAATGTGTTGAGGAGACGTGACGCTGGCGTGATCGCAAGCTAGTGACCTGTTTAGAAAGGGAACCACTGGAGATCCGATTCGGTTTGCATCCCAAATAGTGCCCTATTCCCTATACTGCAGTGCCCTTCTTGTCAAAACTAGTGTACTACATAGTGAACAGGATACCATTTGGAGTGCCTGGCTGTTTTGACACACTTCTACCAAGGCGGGGACCATAAAAGAATATTGTTTCATAGCTTTCCAGGAGGTTGTGGACTTTCATAAGCAGGTCCATTTTATGGGTTTATAAATGGACCTGCTTAAGGAACTGTGACCTGCTGCCTTGCCGCTGCTTCAAAACATTCCTCCTTTACCTGGATCCTATTCCACCTATCACAACATCTTCTATCCATTCAGATAGAGTTGCAGAGAGACAATGGGAGAGCTCAAGGCATTTAGAACTTTATATTGTTAGCCTGTGGTTCATCGCCTCCTCTTTGGCTGTGTGAGGTGAGCTAATGTTCCCGTTTGACACTGCAGGATTGCTTTCTCTCTCCCTCTCTCCCGGCAGTACCAAGGCAGGGAAATACATTTGGAAGCGCTGAAGCGAACGTCGGGGAGAATTAGATTCATCCCTTTTTGCTTTTAATTTCCCCTCTGGATTGGCAGACCATTTTCACCATTAGGTGTGCGTGTGTGCGTGTGTGTGTGCGTGTGTGCGTGTGTGCGTGTGTGCGTGCGTGCGTGCGTGCATGTGTGTGGCCCAACCAGGCTGGAATGGAGCAGACAGATTAATGATTGTCATGGTGAGGACATGGATCACATTGTCTAGGAGAAAGAAAATAACAACAACTCCACACAACAAATGATGATGGCGTCTCTGTGAGGGGATCCTCATTTAACCTGCCGGAGCCTGAGGACACAGGTGATGAGTGGGGGACTTCATAATTAGGCCACCACCTCCGTGAGGACAATGGCATCCAGTGCTCTGCTCTTCAAGGGTGTTTGTCTGTCTGACCTTGCCCTTTGGTTCTGCCGTGAGGTTTAATGTTGCCAGTCCTCAGTCATTCTAGAGGGCTCCTAAAACAGGCACACACACTCGACACACAGCAGAAGGTCCAGATATTCAGGCATTGTTAAAGCGATGACCGCCCGCCCCATCCCTTAGGGTTCCTTCCTCATTCCATCCTTCCTTCTGCATCCTCTCTCCCACTGAGTTTATTAAGTCCATCCGAGGCGGCCGATGATGTGCCGGAGTAAAAATGGAATAAACAGGTTTTGGAGGTGCTTACAGTTTGTGTGTTATAGGGGGAGTGGGAGGCTTCTAGCTTTCTCTTTACAGTGGAGAGTAGGACTGGTGGGGGTTCTGCTTAGAAACATGTTTACTTGAAGCAGACACACAAGACTCCCGGATGGGTCCGCAGCCTTTCCCCCTCTTTCTACGCTGATGCATCTCCGCAAACGTTTCTTTGGTTTTTTTTTTCAGTCTGGCAGCCCGCTCAGGTTTGCGCAGTGGAGGGCGAGGTGAGTGGGGGAATGCAGAGCAAGAAACACACTGAGCCAGAAGCACTGGGGTGAATTATAAGTTTGGAGATAGATCAGAACAGTGCAGCGAAAGATTGATTCCCACTCTGTGCTGCAAGCCGTGTATCAGACATGGTCCACACTGTCCGCGGACCCTCACATCGGCCCGCACGAGACAGGTTACAGCGGGTTGACTTGCTAAGTTATACACCAGAGAGAAAGGGCCGATCTCCTCGTATCATGTCCTGTTCTGACATCATAAGCTCCACCCTCCCTGGAAGCTATGTGCCGCATTAAGCCGTGTTATGGTACACATGTTCTTTCTATGGCTTTAACCAGCTGTGTCTAAAATGTAGTTATTTTTATTTAAAAGTGCCCTGGAGGAACTGTGTCCCATATCGCACCCTAGTCCTTATATAGTGCACTTCTTTTGACCAGAGCCCATAGGACCATATAGGGAGTAGAGGTCCGTTTGGGATGCAAGGTGACATCAGACAGGATAGAAACCTGATCTATCTTGAAGTGTTTAAATGGGATAATGGGAGCCTTCATGGTCATTGTGTTATAAAGGACGGGAAATGACACCGTAAACCGTCGGATTCCTGCGTTAAATGTACCATGACGTACGAACACGGTGCGACCACGCAGTCCCTTGTTTTTATTTTGTTTAATTTTTTACATGTCTTGGTACATGTCACACTGATAGAGTATTCCTGTGAAACAGGGTCTTATTTGTCCAAGCCAACCGTCACAGAGGCTGTTGCCACAGCTGGACCTGAAAGCTGAAAGGAAGAGGGCTGGGTCACGACTGGGGGGGGAAGAGGCCAAACAGAGCCTAACAAACACACACACACACACACACACACACAGCTCATTAAGACTGAAACATCACAGCCGGCGGAACATACTGTAGCCGCACCGCAGCCTGGCCCTAAAGAAAGACCAAGTGGTCAGCCGGAGGTCGACGTAAGCCGATGACCGCAGCACGCCACGGTCGTAAAGTGGGCCAGAATACCAAGGATCCTCCACCTCAGTCTTCAGCACCCGGTTCTCCCGTTCTCCCACCCCTCCCAGCTGTCCTAACCCCATCATAACGTCCCTGTCAACCTGGTTTGCCCCACCCCCCCCTTTTGCCACAGTGCCTGTGGATCCTTCCACAACATGTCAAAAAATACCCTCCTTTAGAATTTAATTCAGGGCAGGTGGAGTGAACCATGTCCAGGGATCGGACAGGGGTGGGGGGAGGGGGGGGGGGCGTGTGGATACCTGTCTCCTTTTGTCCGCCCTACCCCGACTAGTCATTCACACTCTAAATCATGGGCTGCGTAAATGCTGTGTGCCTTCACTGAAGTTCCGTGTCTTCAGTGAGGCGACATTGTGTTTTGACAGTCATCTGGGGATCAGGTTATACCATGGCAGAAAAACAGGACCGCCATAGAATGCCTGGGAGGCACATATTTTTGTAGTGTAGTGTAGTGTAGTGTAGTGTAGTGTAGTGTGTGTGTGTGTGTGTGTGTGTGTGTGTGTGTCTGTGTGTGTGTGTGTCTGTGTGTGTGTGTGTCTGTGTGTGTGATTGAGTCCTCGCACGTGCGCGTTTGAATGGGTGTGCACGTGACTGTTTTTGGATGCACGTGCGCGCTAGGCTTCACTGGTTGGCTTGGCTTGTGTTTTTCTAATGGCAGACAGTAATGAGGAGGCAGAAGACAGTGGGCTGCAAGACTGGAGTGGTGAATACATTAGATAAGTGCCCCACTGAGCTCAATTCATTGGCAACGGGCGTCATGGGTGATTAAATACCATGGAAACCTGAACCCACACTGTTGCCCTGCAGCACTCTACCTGCCAATCACAATGAAAACAAATCCTGGAAGATTCGCCTCTTGTGCACAACAGACTCACGCGGACAGGATACGCGCGTACGCAGAAACGCGTTCCTCCTCATCCCCGATCACCCCGGGCTGCGTTGGATAGGAACACTGTTACAGGCCAGTCCGTCGGATTCAGTCTGACCCCTTGGCTCTTGCGTTGGGGGAGGGGGGGGGTGTCTGTCTGTCTGTCCGGGATCCCATTGTGTTACCCGCGTGTATTCCAAAGGCCATTTCCTCCGCTGGTCTCTAAGCTTCGTGCTGACTCAATTACTCAGTTCCTCACGTCAGTAGCCCAGGGTTCGAAATTCCATTTGAGTAGGCTGTGGAGCGTGTGTGGGTGTGTGTGGGTATGAGCTACAGGCTGATTTAATTAACAGCTGTGTCTGGTACGCTTTCTCTCTACCTAACCACAAAAACTATAATGTGATCCCTGACATTGCCAAACGCACATACGCACACACACATACAGTATATATACTGCAGAAAGGCAGTTTGACTGGGTTTGTTGCTATCTTTTGAGTCAGGCTGTGGTGAAAGGTGACAGCCACGCATTGGCAGAGACAGGTCCGATCCACGAGCCTGACTGGAGCTGTCTTATGTAAAGACCAGCTAGGAGCCATTGTTCTAGAATCTCTGCAGTGTCTGCGTTCTCTGGCAAACAGCGTCGATGCTCTGCCATGTCAGAGAGACTATGAACCTGGACACCTGTTTGTTGGCTTTATACATTAAAACTCATTACTTCTGGAGCCGGTTGTAACTGAGTTAGGGAGGAGCAGCTATCACAACATCAACTCGGTTTTAGTTACATCATTTATGACTTAGCGTCTGTGTTTGAACAAGCTAATAAATACCTCAATGGAGCTTCCATGCATTCACCTACGCAACAAAGGGTTATTTATAGGATGCTGTCTCTATTATTTTCTATGGGCACCTGTTAAATGCGTCGGTGACATAAGCTAGTGTGGCTTGGGTTGCGGTTATGTTTTGTGTGAGTAAAATACGTGCTGTTTTTCACATCTGACCCGTTGTTCTGTGTTCTGTGTCCCGTGTCCAGGTACGACTATGTTGAGGTGCGTGATGGAGTGGATGAGAGTGGTCAGCTGGTTGGAAAGTACTGTGGGAAGATCGCCCCATCGCCCGTGGTGTCCTCTGGGAACCAGCTCTTCATCAAGTTTGTTTCCGACTACGAGACCCACGGAGCTGGCTTCTCCATCCGCTACGAGGTTTTCAAAACGGGTGAGGTGACGAATAATGATTAACGCACAATACAAACTGATGAATCGTTTCCAGCATATGTTCCGTAAACAGTCTGTAGCAGTGTAATGTCTTTTCTGTCCTTGTGAAACTGACTGTTGTAGTCATGGACATATGCTGACAGCGTCCTGTTTGCGTGACGCTTCAGTATCATGGTTGGGTGGCGAATGTGAGTCACAAACAGTTTCGGGGACATGAATGAAGGAAATGCTTCACACACATTCATCTGGAAAGTTGCCCACGAAGACCATATGAACATTTAATAAAGAAGTAACTTCCTTGACAATGAAATCTCCCGAAGAAAAAGCACAGCCACGTCCTGCTGAACGATAAGCAGTGGTGTTTACCCAAATACACTCAGGGGGATGTTCTTCCTCCTTATCTGAAGACACAACAAGAGGCAGAGCTTCCTGCTCTCCCCCTGGCTTCCTCTGGATATGATTGACCAGGGATGAGAGGAGAACCTTAACATTGAGTGAATGGGAGGGAGTGAAGGGAGGGAGGGAGGGACACATACAGGTGCACCAGAGAGCAGACACCACTCTGATTAATTAACCCTCTGCTAGTCTGTGGTTCGACCCGAAGTGACACAAAAAGAAGATGAATGCCCTCTTTTTAATTTCAGAAGTGTGTGTGAATGTGTGCATATGTGGGACGGTGTGTGTGTGTGTGTGTGTGTGTGTGTGTGTGTGTGTGTGTGTGTGTGTGTGTGTGTGTGTGTGTGTGTGTGTGTGTGTGTGTGTGTGTGTGTGTGTGTGTGTGTGTGTGTGTGTGTGTGTGTCCCTTTGATCTGATGAAAATGTGCCCACACTACGCCAGCTGTGCCTCTCACACACACAGAAAAACACACTTCACTGAAGTGCAGCATTCCCTCACGATCAAGCAGTCACGTTTTCAGCAGCCCAGTTCTCTCTTGATGAGGTGTTTCCCCATTTCATTCATTAGATAATTAGAAATGAACCATGTTAGGGCCCCGGGGCTATGGGGGAGGGGAAGGGAAGTGCTGAATGTAGGGCGTTTAGAATAATGTGAAGAAACATGGATCTCCAGATGTGGTTTTAGCGTGCGTGTGCTGGGTTGGACCAGGGCTGCGGAACAGGGGGGACCTGCTGGGGAAACAGGCCTGGGACAGTGCATAGACAGTGGGTTGATTTGCTCCAGGACCGTCCCCTGCAGAGCTGAAACCGTCGGTGTGCCGTTGGCGATGGACGCAGAAGTGAATAGGGTGCCATTTAAAGCGGATCCTGAGACCCGTTGGTTTAGAGGGCAGCTACCTGGCTGGTTAGTTGGGGTCTCCACAGTGTGATGGAGAGCATCTGCAGATTTGTCTTGGCTAACACGTGTAAACTCAGTGATGAAACACACGTGTTGAGATTGCGCCGGGATGGAAGGAATGCAGTATATCTTAATCAACCCATGTGGAAGAATGCTATGTGTACTGTACCAGTCTGTAAAGTCAGAGGACTGATTGAGAGAATGGGGGCTGGATTCTATCAGCTGTCGAAGAGGGGTCAAATATAGACGGGAAACAGGGGTACACACTTTTGCAAGCGCGCGCACACGCACAACCACTCGGTCTCCGTCTCTCTCTCCCTGTGATGAACTTGGAGAGCCGCCCGGGTCTCATCAGTAGTTTAGTCAGTAGAGCAGAGGAATGTCTAATTGGGAGAAAACTGTTTGTTTGCAGTCTTCCATCACCTTTCACACACACACACACACACACGCGCACACACACATGCACGCGCGCGCGCACCCACAAACACATATAAACACGCACACTCTGTCTTTTCAATCCAGGGATCTTAATTAGCCCACGCTATTTATTTTATGGCCAGCAAATTGCTGTCCTCGCTCCACTGACCAAACAGTCAGAGGGAGGAGGAGGGGCGAGGGAGGAAGGGAGGGAAGGAAGAGAAAGAAAATGATGGAAACATACAGACAGGAGGCACCAGGCCATCTTATGTTTATGGATGCTTTCAACTATGCAGCAGTTTGTCTCCACCAGGAAGTGAACATATTCTCTTCAAAACAGTATTTTAAACCGGGATGGCGCTACAGTCATCCCCTCTTAACCCACCAGGTCACCACACTACCTATTTAGCCCAGAGGTACTCCTAATGTCCACCTCTTTGAATTTCATAAGACAACCTTTCTGTCCGGCTAAAATCCTCTACATTTATCCTGTCGTCTTGACTGACTTTAAATCCTCCTCAAGTGTGTCTCTTTTCGAAAAGTTCCCTCTGGAAAAAAAGGCATATGCTTCTGGTTAACGGCTCTGCAATTTGTTACGCTCAGAGCCACATCAAGCTTGGCGCTGGGCCCGTTGAAGGGGACACAGAGACGGAGAGAGAGAACGACAGAGAGAGAGAGTGAGAGAGGGGCAGGGATCGTGCCACTGTTGTCACCCTGCTTGAGGGGGCTCAGGGATGGATCTTGGTGAGAGCACAGTGAGGGGGTCGGAGGAGAGACGAGAGGGGAGGATGAGGGGGAGAGGGAATGGGAGAAGTGAGGAGGTAGAGAAGGGGTGAGGGCTTCTCACCCACAGTGTCCGTGAGTGAAACACCTCGTCCTCAGCAGCCCCCCCCCCCCCCCAGCACTGTATCATGTGGCGTCTATATGGGCACTTCTTACGAGGACACCTGTGTCAACATCTGGGCGGGGGGGGGGCACCGGGGCCGTTCGGCTTTCATCTGATGAGCACTCTGATGGGCACAGGTCACATCTGGAACAGGCACTCACCGTCATTCAGCTCGCATCAACACGCACATACGCACGCACATTCGGCCCCCATGGAAACGTAGACCCAAACTCGGCGCTTTGTGGGAGCCCCGGGGGAGGCGAGGGCCCCTCATTCAGGCCCTGTCGCATCGGTCACTGACAATGTAGGGGGGAAATGATGTCATCAACAGGTTGACATGCTAAATACCTTGTCGGAGTGCAAGAGTGTGTGCGTGTGTGTGTTTGTATGGATGAATGACACGCACCCCCTGCTTCAGGCTTTAGGTTAATATTTGATTATGTATCCAAGAGTTACCGGTAATTATCCAGGCCCCATTAAGACTTCTGTCAACCCAGCTACAAGAGAGGAAACGGCTATCCAAGAGAAGCCAGTTACCAGGCAGACTGGGCTAATTATCAAACAGACCGACACATGGAAAATAAACTGCAGGTATTAGCCCAGCAGACTTAGAACAACACCTCAGGATGTTAATGCCTGGGCCCCTAATAATACTAACATGACTAAGGGGGGGGGGGTGAGGTAGAGAGAGTGGAAGAGAGAGGGGGTAAAAGAGTGGTCATGTTAACGTGAGATTGATCGGGAAAAGACCATCCAACTTATCTTCTTAAAAGCGGCTCATGCTGTCGTTATTGGCAAAAACATGTAGGAAATAGGATTTTAGCAGTCAGTCTTAACTAAAAAAAGGATTTGTAAGGTGATTGGAAGAAATGGTACATTATAGTCTTAAGAGTATGTCACAGTTTTCTTTGGGTTGGGTATATTTCAGTCCTGCCCACATGACTACAGTTGGAAGAAATAGGCTAATCATCCATAAGGAGCGCAGCTGCATGGACCAATAGTAATGACTGGTGGTAAATTTGGTTTCACTTTGGATGTCCCTGTGGGGTTAGTTAGGGACTTTTAGTAGGCAAAATTACACACACTGAAAATTCAAATTCAAACCAACTTTGCCACAGACGCACACCAGACGGCTGGATATATTATTGTACTGTTTTTCAATAGTATATACCAGAGTGACTTTTTTTTTACCACCGCATTGCTTCGTAGCCGATACACTAGCATCTCACTACACAAACAGCAACATCTGCTGTTATAGGACTTGACTAATAAAACTAACACAGAAACTTTGAAGCTACTTGTGAAAATAATTTGGCGAGATCTTCCCACCTGTAAAGAGACCCACATTAAACCTCATGCCCAAATCAACTAAGGTTGGAACTCAGCCATTGCCACTAGCATTTATATGAAGCAAGAAAACAAGGCGAAATCACCAAGTTCGAGTGTCCTTTGAAGGCGTGCTCCACCCAATCGTTAAAAACCCAATCTTATAGCCGACTGCTTTAGAAACAAATGTGTTGGAAAATGTTCAACGTGCATCAGTGTGTGTGGACGATGCCCACTGTAGAAGCCTAACAGAGGCCTGGGAATGTCAAAGCAAATGCTTAGCTCCTGTTCAAACTTGGCATCCTAAATGGCACCCTATCCCATACACAGTGCACTACATTTAACTAGAGCCCTGTGGGTCCTGGATTTGAAGTAGTCTGCGTGTAGGGAAAAGCGTGTTATTTGGTGTATAGCGCTGTGTTTTCGAGGCTGCAGTTTATTTCTGCATTCCCTCACAAATAATTTGGTTATTTTAAATCCCACGTAGAGTGACTGTGCTGTCTGTTCTCTCTCAGATAAAGTGATATGTAGCTCTAGGTGTATGTTTTGTGTGTGCACGGTGGCAGCGGGCCGTGGCGGCTGGAAAAGCACGGTGATGGGATGTGCTCGACTGAGCTTCACTCTGAGGAGTTTATTTCTTTCTCTGGGTGAAGGTCTTGAGTGTTTGCAGGTGCATCTTGGATGTTGTTTCAATTCTCTCTCCCTGGTCAAATTGCCTGGACGGCTCGCCAGCACTCGGGGGCAAATGCAATTCCAAAACGCATCTAAAACAACAGCATTAGTAAAACTAGATTGAGGAAGACAGACAGACAGACAGACAGACCGACAGAGACAGTCAGGGCTTTTGTGTCACTGCATGGTAACACTGCCACATTATTTGTCTTCTGATGTTGGTCTCTCGTACGCACGCGTGCACACACACACACACACATTGTCCTAACAAGGTCACGTTGTCCTTCTTTTACCATCCATGAAGGGGTTTTTGGTCCCCACAAGGAGAAGTATAAGTGTACACACACACA
>JACXGI010005703.1:0-45545 GCA_016801175.1 Esox masquinongy
TTTGTGCGTTTCTAATTGTTGGATGTGTCTCCGTCTTCCCTTGTTCATTCGGTCCTCGGTGCGGCTGCCCGAGATCTCTGAACTTGTTAGGGAATCACGTGCTTTGCCTTGATTATATCCTCTCATTATCAGTGCTTTCCCCTGTGCCTTGGTGGCTCAGGGGTATTGTCACTGAGTACCAGTGCAATAGGTGCAGGTTGGCCTCCTCCCTGGGGCGTGACCTTAATGAATTCATATTTTTTATTTAATTCATATTTTTTTGTATTCTCATGCCCCTCATTCCGTGATGTGTGGTGCATGGGTATTTTCTGTTGTGCTTGTGTGGAACGGATACGTTTCCCTCTCGCTTGAGCTCAACATCCCTTCTCCCTGGGTTTGCTTATGTTTCATGGGCCTAGTCTAGGGGGATTCCATCATTACGCATTTGATCATCCCTTTCTGACCGTGTCAGCTGTCGGGATGTTTTCGTCTTGGGGTTTTTGGGGTCGGTTTTTACTGGACCCTGTGAGCTTACTGGTGTTCCGGCAGGGAGTACATTTTTGGCTTGCTCGCACCGCCGTGAACCACTAGGAGCTAAAGCCCCTCTAGGGGGCGGAGCTCCACGACATATAACGTTAGTTACCGGGAATGTAACTCCGGCTATATGAGCGGAGCGGAGCCCCCTAGACCTGTTGCCCTGCCGTCCCAGGAGTTATGCTGAATAATCTTGGGAGGACGTTCTCTGGGCTCACGGGTCATATATAGGGGCAGGTGTGCCCTGATTGGCTTTTCTGATGTATCAAATACTTATGTCATGCAATAAAATGCAAATTAATTATTTAAAAATCATACAATGTGATTTTCTGGATTTTTGTTTTAGATTCCGTCTCTCACAGTTGAAGTGTACATATGATAAAAATTACAGACCTCTACATGCTTTGTAAGTTGGAAAACCTGCAAAATCAGCAGTGTATCAAATACTTGTTCTCCCCACTGTAGTTTCAGATGTGCCTTTGTGTGCCTATCAAGGCACAAGCACTCTACTTCCTTAGCATGCTTTTCCACATTCTTAGTCGTGGGCGTAGGATATTATGTCCTAAGCCCACAATGTCTTAGGACATCTTCAGGATAGTCAAACACTTCACTGGCTGAAAGATTCTCTCTTTTTTTCACTTGATGTAAAAGTCACTCATCATCACCTATATTGATACAGTAGTTATTGTATCAATGTCATTCACAAATGGCTAATAAGCTGTTAAAACGGCCAGTGGTAAAAGCCATACAGTTAATAGATGCTATTTGTGGTGGTGGTAAAATTAATAAGAAACGTTAAAAAGTTCAACACAATGCGTAATGGCATCTAGCGACATATTACTGGTTAATAAACTTTTAAAACGGCCAGTGGCAAAACTCATGCAGTTCATGGATATTATTTGTGGTGGAGGTAAACGTTACTCAGTTTAACATGATGGTGTCTAACAAAATATTCAAACTTGACGTGATGTTAATGCATGAAAATATGATATAATGTGAATATGCCATACTGACAACCGGCTCTGTGGCATAGTGGTTCAAGACACAGCCTTTAACGTGGGCGACCTGGGTTCAAATCTTGAGAGGGCAGCCACGATCAACACTTGGTATTGTGGGCCGGTTGAACTAGGCTTGCCTGGTTTCTTGTTATTGAAACAAGATCAAATGGTTTATCCATGAGTGTGACTGGCACATGATAAAGACCATAATGAACTCTCTTGATGACAGCAAGGTTTTAGGCCTCATAAAACAACAAACCAATAAGAGTCAACAGGGAGGAGGGAACTGCCATTATGGTGCCAAGGAAGCAACCTCGCCCTTAAAATCAGCAGAACAAAGGAAATGATAGTTGACCTTAGTAAGTAGAGGGAACACACCCTAATCCACTGTATTGTGTCCCAAATATATATAAACTGTGTTTCTCCTAAAAGTAAATTAAGAGAGGAAAGGAGAGGCCAGATCTTCCCAGATGGTGATTTACTTTGATACTGTTCGTATCTTTAAATGGATTTTGTGATTGAATGTGACCACAATGTTCAAACTCATTTTAATTTAATGTTGGACCATTGTAGGATAAGGGTTTGAAAGAAAAGAGAAATGCCTTTGATGGTAAGCCTCTTGATTCAGTTCCCACACTGTGAAATAAAGTTAAGCCACCAGAAATTTTTAAAGCACATACAACTATTTTCTGAACACTACAACATTTCACTTGCAGATTAGATGTGTCCCATACAACAGACAAAAAATATGTTTTCAGATGTTATAGCCACATGTCTACCTCGGGAACCTCACTGCTGCTCTCCCTGCATTTCAGTCGCACATGCTACCTTTACACCTTCAATTTGCCTCGATTGCAGATTTTTGAATGCCTCTCAGAAATGCCATTTGTACCTGCACAATTGTTTATCCCACTTGAAACATACACTATACTAATTCTTGTAAATGTTCTGCCCTCCGCTATTTGCCTTAATTGCACATTTACTATTGCCATTTGTACTGCATTTGCCTTCATTGCACATCTATGCATTCCACTTGTAATATACACATACTTAATACATGTACATTTTCTGTCCTATTGTATTTGCACTTCTGGTTAGATGCTAACTGCATTTTGTTTTACTGTACTTGTACTTGTTAAATCACAAAGTTGAATCTAATCTAATAATCTAACACCATGTTACTAGGGAAAATCTCTCCAGAATCACATTAGAATCAAGAACCCAAACTGATCAAAACATGTTGTGGCAAATCTACCAGTTTAACACAAGAAAAAAAAAATCAGACTAAAAATGAAAATAGGATTGCAGTAAATATAGAAAGTTCAAAGTTTCTCATATAATTGAAAAACTGACAGGGATTGCTTGGCTGTTTGAAGCTTTAGGGAACTATTGGCTGTTTTCCCTTCAAGGTTTCCAGAACAGCAAATTGTGAATCATTTAATTGTTGTCCTCAGTTGAGTGAGCAGGATTACACAGGCAACACTTGCTCTCTGTTGATAGACCTGCATAACCCTGTGAGATAGGCGCTCCTAAGACAGTGACCTGCCCTGAGCTGCTCTGGCATAGCATAAAAAGAGCTGGAAAACCGCCCCGAAACCTGAAGGATCTGGAGAATGTCTGTATGGAGGAGTGGGCCAAAATCCCTGCTGCAGTGTGTGCAAACCTGGTCAAGAACTACAGGAAACGTATGATCTCTGTAATTGCAAACAAAGGTTTCTGTACCAAATATTAAGTTCTGTTTTTCTGATGTATCAAATACTTATGTCATGCAATAAAATGCAAATTATTTAAAAATCATACAATGTGATTTTCTGGATTTTTGTTTTAGATTCCGTCTCTAGCAGTTGAAGTGTACCTATAATAAAAATTATAGACCTCTACATGCTTTGTAAGTAGGAAAACCTGCAAATCAGCAATGTATCAAATACTTGTTCTCCCCACTGTAGTTTCAGATGTGCCTTTGTGTGCCTATCAATGCACAAGCACTCTACTTCCTTAGCATGCTTTTCCACATTCTTAGTCGTGGGCGTAGGATATTATGTCCTAAGCCCACGATGTCTTAGGACATCTTCAGGATAGTCAAACACTTCACTGGCTGAAAGATTCTCTCTTTTTTTCACTTGATGTAAAAGTCACTTATCATCACCTATATTGATACTGTAGTTATTGTATCAATGTCATTCACAAATGGCTAATAAGCTGTTAAAACGGCCAGTGGTAAAAGCCATACAGTTAATAGATGCTATTTGTGGTGGTGGTAAAATTAATAAGAAACGTTAAAAAGTTCAACACAATGCATAATGGCGTCTAGCGGCATATTACTGGTTAATAAGCTTTTAAAACGGCCAGTGGCAAAAGTCATGCAGTTCATGTGGTGGAGGTAAACGTTACTCAGTTTAACATGATGGTGTCTAACGAAATATTCAAACTTGACGTGATGTTAATGCATGAAAATATGATATAATGTGAATATGCCATACTGACACCCGGTTCTGTGGCATAGTGGTTCAAGACACAGCCTTTAACGTGGGCGACCTGGGTTCAAATCTTGAGAGGGCAGCCACGATCAACACTTGGTATTGCGGGCCGGTTGAACTAGGCTTGCCTGGTTTTATTGAAACAAGATCAAATGGTTTATCCATGAGTGTGACTTGCACATGATAAAGACCATAATGAACTCTCCTGATGACACCAAGGTTTTAGGCCTCATAAAACAACAAACCAATAAGAGTCAACAGGGAGGAGGGAACTGCCATTATGGTGCCAAGGAAGCAACCTCGCCCTTAAAATCAGCAGAACAAAGGAAATGATAGTTGACCTTAGCAAGTAGAGGGAAAACACCCTAATCCACTGTATTTTGTCCCAAATATACATAAACTGTGTTTCTCCACATCTCCTAAAAGTAAATTAAGAGAGGAAAGGAGAGGCCAGATCTTCCCAGATGGTGATTTACTTTGATACTGTCCATATCTTTAAATAGATTTTGTGATTGAATGTGACCACAATGTTGAAACTCATTTTAATTTAATGTTGGACCATTGTAGGATAAGGGTTTGAAAGAAAAGAGAAATGCCTTTGATGGTAAGCCTCTTGATTCAGTTCCCACACTGTGAAATAAAGTTAAGCCACCAGAAATTTTTAAAGCACATACAACTATTTTCTGAACACTACAACATTTCACTTGCAGATTAGATGTGTCCCATACAACCGACAAAAAATATGTTTTCAGATGTTATAGCCACATGTCTACCTCGGGAGCCTCACTGCTGCTCTCCCTGCATTTCAGTTGCACATGCTACCTTACACCTTCAATTTGCCTCGATTGCAGATTTTTGAATGCCTCTCAGAAATGCCATTTGTACCTGCACAATTGTTTATCCCACTTGAAACATACACTATACTAATTCTTGTAAATTTTCTGCCCTCCGTTATTTGCCTTAATTGCACATTTAGTATTGCCATTTGTGCTGCATTTGCCTTCATTGCACATCTATACATTCCACTTGTAATATACACATACTTAATACATGTACATTTTCTGTCCTATTGTATTTGCACTTCTGGTTAGATGCTAACTGCATTTTGTTTTACTGTACTTGTACTTGTTAAATCACAAAGTTGAATCTAATCTAATAATCTAACAACATATTACTAGGGAAAATCTCTCCAGAATCACATTAGAATCAAGAACCCAAACTGCACAAAACATGTTGTGGCAAATCTACCAGTTTAACACAAGAAATAAAAAAATCTGACTAAAAAGGAAAATAGGATTGCAGTAAATATAGAAAATTCAAAGTTTCTCATATAATTGAAAAACTGACAGGGATTGCTTGGCTGTTTGAAGCTTTAGGGAACTCTTGGCTGCTTTCCCTTCAAGGTGACTCTAATTAATCACAAATAAAGTTCAGCTGTTCTAGTAGGATTTTCCTGAAATTTTCTTAGTTGCATCTCAGAGCAAAAGCCATGGTCCACAGAGAGCTTCAAAAGCATCAGAGGGATATCATTGTTGAAAGATATCAGTCAGGAGAAGGGTACAAAGAATTTCCAAAGCATTAGATATACCATGGAACACAGTGAAGACAGTCATCATCAAGTGGAGAAAATATCGCACAAACAGAATCATTACAAGGAACTGGACGTTCCTCCACAATTGATGAAAAGACGAGAAGAAAACTGGTCAGGGAGGCTTCCAAGAGACCTACAGCAACATTAAAGGAACTGCAGGAATTTCTGGCAAGTACTGGCAGTTGGTTACATGTGACAAGAATCTCCTGTATTCTTCCTTTATATGGGCTATGGGGTAGGGTGGCAAAACGGAAAACTTTTCTTACAAAGAAAAACATCCAAGCCCAGCTGAAGTTTGCAAAAACAAACATCAAGTCCCCCAAAAGCTTGTGGGAAAATGTGTTATGTTCTAATGAAACCAAGGTTGAACTTTTTGTCCATAATTCCAAAAGGTATGTTTGGTGCAAAAACAACACTGCACATCACCCAAAGAACACCATACCCACAGTGAAGAATGGTGGTGGCAGCATCATGCTTTGGGGCTGTTTTTCTTCAGCTGGAACTGGGGCCTTAGTCAGGGTGGAGGGAATAATGAACAGTTCCAAATACCAGGCAATTTTCAAACAAAACCTTCAGGCATCCGTCAGAAAGCTGAATAAAGATAAAGAGGAAGTTCACCTTTCAGCCTGACAAACGAACCAAAGCACACATCCAAATCCACAAAAGCATGGCTTCACCAGAAGAACATTAACGTTGTGGAATGGCCCAGCCAGAGCCCAGACCTGAATCCAATTGAACATCTGTGGGATGATCTGAAGAGGGCTGTGCACAGGAGATGTCCTCACAATCTGACAGATTTGGAGCGCTTTTGCAAAGAAGACTGGGCAAATATTGCCACATCAAGATGTGCCTTGCTAATAGACTCCTACCCAAAAAGACTGAGTGCTGAAATAAAATCAAAGGTGCTTCAACAAAGTATAAATTTAAGGGTGTGCACACTTATGCACCCAGGTTATTGTGAGTTTTTTATTTTTTATTTTTCCCCCTCAAATATTTCAGTTTGTTTTTCAATTGAATTGTTCACGTTATAGGTCACATTAAAAGGTGGAAAAAGTTCTGACATTATTTGTCTCATTCTTTTACATCACAAGAACCTGGCATTTTAACAGGGGTGTGTAGACCTTTTATATCCACTGTATACACCAATGTTCAAAAGGTTGGGGTCACTTAGAAATGTTCTTGTTTTAGAGAGAAAAGCTATTTATTGTCAACTGAAATAACCATCAAATTGTTCAGAAACACAATGTAGACATTGTTAATGTTGTCAATGACTATTGTAGCTGGAAACGTCTGATTTTCAATGGATATCTACATAGGCGTACAGGGGCCCATTATCAGCAACCATCACTCCTGTGTTCCAATCCAATGTAGATAATCCTTTGAAAGTCAGCCATTTCCAACTAAAATAGTCATTTAAAACATTTAAAATGTCTACACTGTATTTTGGATCATTTTTACATTATTTTAATGAATACAAAATTTGCTTTTCTTTCAAAAACAAGGGCATTTCTAAGTGACCCCCAACTTTTGAACAGTGGTGTATATTTGAAAGCAGGTAAATGGGCCTTTATTTTTATTGTATATAGTATGTAAAAAAAACAGAAATTTGCTAAACTGCTAGACAGCTGCATTTTTACAACAACAAAGCTCAGCATACTGTTTGACCAATATTTAGGCATATTGCAAAACCCAAACCATCCTTGTATCTTCAGTCTAAGCATTTGTAGTGCTGACTGTTAGGTAGAGGCATTTGGTGTAGACTACTAGACAATACCATACGGTCACTGATGAGGCAGAGCAAATTTATATGTAACATTTGTTGCGAAAATATTTGTAGCTAAAAATTTTGGTGACTTCTGTGATTTTTTGACTGGGACTGGTACAGGAACAGATCACAGCAAAATAGTGCATTATATGCATTACATGATTGCCTTCTATAAGAGGATTGAAAGTAGAAAAAATAGACAGCTGATTTTAGCCTGTAAATCCAGAATGGTAGAGAACGCCCTGCACCTCATAGGAATAAGAAACTTATTAATGATCAAACATGCACTGAATCTCACAATAGCCAGCCACACCTACTACATTTGCGCTTTCAGTCATTTAGTGTCCAGTAAAAAGTCAATACAATAAATCAAAGCAATCACAGGACACAGACAGTGGCGTCGTTAGGCCTGGGCGTCCGGGGCTGTAGCCCCTGATCTTTTATGAACAGCCTCGGATCTCAAATTAACCAAAAAAAAAAAAAAGAAATAGCCCCTGATCTATTCATCTATAATTCCGATCGCGCATTATGACAATGTAGATGTGTAGGCCGCTAGCATGTACAACCGGAATTTTCCGCATGTACATTCAAAACCCTGTACTTTCTGTCCCAGGCTGGGCACAATACATTTGTGGGCTAAGCCCCAAATGTATTGTGATCCTAGAGACGCCTCTGGTCACAGACATGACAAGTAAATACCAAATCTTTTATACTTATACAATTTCTGAGAATGTTGCTGAGGTAGTCTACTTGCCATTATTGTGTTCAGATATCTCAAGATAATTATATTTTTACTCAAAATAAGCCAGTAAAAATTGTAAGCCGCTTTTGACATACCAAATTATCTTCAGTTGAATGGATGAAGTTAATCTGCCAACTACTCAAACCTCTATGGTAGCCCAGGGCTCTGACTCATATAATCAAAAGCATAATGATTGGTTGAACATTTGAATCAGGTCCTATTTCTGGATTAGATCAAATACATGGAAAACCTAGGGGTTCCCAATCGTATAGTTCCCAAATTTCTATGTCATAAAGACATACTGAAATATATATTTTTTATTTTTGAAAGGGCAGAGTTAACTGTGGTCTCAGGTCTCCGTGAAGAAGGCCCTTGTCGTGGACACACTTAACGGCCATACAGATCTTAACAAGCCAGTCCATGATCTGTGATGAAATACAGTTGATAACGTTGGTTTAACATAGAGTAACATAGCTTGGATACAGTGTTATAAATGAAAATGGCTGTGTTCCAGGCTGACTAGCTGCAGAAGAATTTGCCATGTTTAAAAAACACCTGGTCAAATGAACATATCAGCAGTGATAAACCAATGTAAAGTGGATATAAAAAGTCTACACACCCCTGTTAAAATGCCAGGTTCTTGTGATGTAATAGAATGAGATAAAGATAAATCATGTCAGAACTTTTTCCGCCTTTAATGTGACCTATAATGTGAACAATTCAATTGAAAAACAAACTGAAGTCTTTGAGGGGGAAAAATAAAAAATAAAAAATTCACAATAAACTGGTTGCATAACTGTGCACACCCTTAAACTAATACTTTGTTGAAGCACCTTTTGATTTTATTACAGCACTCAATCTTTTTGGGTAGGAGTCTATTAGCATGACACATCTTGATGTGGCAATATTTGCACACTCTCCTTTGCAAAAGCGCTCCAAATCTATCAGATTGTGAGGACATCTCCTTTGCACAGCCGTCGTCATATCACCCCACAGATGTTCAATTGGATTCAGGTCTGGGCTCTGGCTGGGCCATTCCACAACATTAATCTTCTTCTGGTGAAGCCAGATTTGGATTTGGATGTGTGCTTTGGGTCGTTGTCGTGCTGAAAGGTGAACTTCCTCTTCATCTTCAGCTTTCTAATGGACGCCTGAAGGTTTTGTGCCAGAATTGCCTGGTATTTGGAACTGTTCATAATTTCCTCCACCCTGACTAAGGCCCCGGTTCCAGCTGAAGAAAAACATTCCCAAAGCATGATGCTGCCACCATCATGCTTCACTGTGGGTATGGAGTTCTTTGGGTGATGTGCAGTGTTGTTTTTGCGCCAAACATACCTTTTGGAATTATGGACAAAAAGTTCAACCTTGGTCGCAACAGACCATAACACTTTTTCCCACGTGCTTTTGGGGGACTTGATGTATCTTTTTGCAAACTTCAGCCGGGCTAGGATGTTTTTCTTTGTAAGAAAAGGCTTAAGTCTTGCCACCCTAGCCTATAGCCCATTCACATGAAGAATACGGGAGATTGTTGTCACATGTAGCACACAGCCAGTACTTGCCAGTAATTCCTGCAGTTCCTTTAATGTTGCTGTAGGCCTCTTGGAAGCCTCCCTGACCAGTTTTCTTCTCAATTTTGGAGGGATGTCCAGTTCTTGGTAATGTCTCTGTTGTGCCATATTTTCTCCACTTGATAATGACTGTCTTCACTGTGTTCCATGGTATATCTAATTCTTTGGAAATTATTTGTACCCTTTTCCTGACTGATATCTTTCAACAATGAGATCCCTCTGATGCTTTGGAAGCTCTCTGCGGACCATGGCCTTTGCTCTGAGATGCAACTAAGAAAATGTCAGGAAAATCCTACTAGAAGAGCTGAACTTTATTTGTGATTAATCAGAGTCACTATAAATAATGGCAGGTATGTAATGACTTCTATTTAACATGAGTTTGAATGTGATTTGTTAATTCTGAACACAGCCACATCCCCAGTTTTAAGAGGGTGCGCACACTTATGCAACCAGGTTATTGTAAGGTTTTTATTTTTCATTTTTCCCCCTCAAAGATTTCAGTTTGTTTTTCAATTGAATTGCTCACATCATAGGTAACATTAAAAGTGGAAAAAGTTCCATCATTATTTATCTTTGTCTCATTCTTATACACCACAAAAACCTGGCCTTTTCACAGGGGTGTGTAGACTTTTTATATCCACTGTAATACCGGACTGTACAGTTGATGACTTGACATGCATCTTGTTATACAAACAACATCTGTAAAATATAGTCAGCCAGGAACACAGATAATTTGCTATTAATCCGAAACACCTGTTCTTCTGAGAAAGGGGTCCCAGTCTCCATACTGTCTCTTATCTTCTGTGACAGATCTCCACCCTCACAATGGGCCATAACTACATGGTAACTATTACCATCTGTAGAAATACATAGTTTGTGTGAAAATAAAATTGTTTTTAAATGCAGACTACATAATATTTTAATCTGTGGAATCCCATCCAAACTATATCAGAACATTTTTAAAAGAACCTAGAAATATTATTTACCTTGAAAATAGTTTTTGTAGTTTGTAATATGAGGGTGACTTATTTGCAGTGAATATGTAGAGAATATGTATTCAGCTGCAGATGTCTAATATGTCTACTGAAGGAAAAAAAACTGTTCTAAATACATAACAAATACTGGACATTAGAGGGCATAGAGATTTTTTACATATTACCTATTTGTGTTCCCTTTAAGTCAATGGGAAGTTGTATTTGTTACCAATTAACTTTTGACTGCACACCTTTTTCAATAATATGTAATTGATAACCTTACAATCCACAAGGCATCAGGATACAATTGTAAACAAATATATTTACAAATTAATCAATTCAATTGTTTTGTAACTCCCAATGAAATGTTACTTCATTTAAAATCACAATACACTTTAATAAAGTAAAACAATAAAATGGGAATAGAGTGTTGGGGGACTTAATTATCGCAAAGGAAATGTTATTTACACAGAGCAGGCACACTAGTGCCAAAGTCTGAGAGAGCACTCTTTAGAAAGATCCTCATGAAGAAAAAGTAAATAAAAATACAATGATTAAGCACTTAATGAACATAACGGCATGATTTAAACCCGACCTGTGCCACTTAACATGACCGGTCTTATTGATCTGGTCATCTTAATGCGTTCTTTACTCTGATAATTCAGTTACAAAACAAACAAAAATAACATTTAAGAAACCAAATAAATCCATTGGTGCCCAGTGCCCACATACATATATATGAGAGAGAGAGAGAGACCACTGCATCTTTTTCTTTACTTTCCAAAAAATTCGGAACGAAAGGTTTTGAGTGAGGAACAGAAGGGTCAAAATTAAGAGACCAATGCAAATTGAATGCCTCTGTTCCTCACTCAAAACTTTCCTTTTTAACTTTGTTTGAAAGGAAAGAAAAAGGTGCAGTGTTCTCTTAATTTTTTTCCAGAGCTGTATATCAGTGCCCACTCACCTCAAATTTGATTTCTTTGATAGCAAACAGGTCACCATCTTTGTCAGTTGCAATAACACCATTCTCTATCCTTTCTTCTCAAGGACACTCTGGGTTTTTCCCATTTTTGTTTTTCACTGGAATATGTTAACTATTAAACTCAAATGTCATATTTCAACTGTCAAATATTTGTATGTACAGAAGGCTATAATATTTTAGGGCGTTTGTGTCATGTCAACATATGAATAACAAGTTAAACAACTATAATGGAACTAGAAACACTTTGTGAAATGTGAAAATGCTACAGTATGTTTTTAAATGCAGACTTACTAGGGAGTCAAATTGAGCTCAAATGTATTGACTGTAAGAAAAATAAAACGTAACTGAAATATTTCATAGTATGAAAAAACTAAATTCAATCGTATGAAAAAAATAGATTTAAGCGTGGAAAAAGTGCATGCTAAAATCATAAAATTGATTTTCGCGTCCGACCTTCAAATGTCTTCGTTCAAACATGTTTTTTTCCACGTTCGCTTCTTACGATAACAATTTCTTCCCACCTTCGTACGAGTCATGTTTTATCAAAACCAAGTTTTGGGCCTCTATTGGTGTGGAGGCGGGGCTTTATCTGGGCATTGAATTCTCGCACCCGATTAGCCATGAATCACACCATTATAAAGGGAAAATTATGGCCTTTCCATGCACTGCTTTCCCAATGCAACCTGCGGAGAGAATTTTAAGAATTGTATAAAGTAGGCTAAATGTGTACATTTAAACAGAAAACTGTTTTTCCCAGGTTGCATTGACGTCACTGTTGCCATGGTCACAGACACAGATATTGATGAAAGTTTAATGTGCTCTATGATTTCACCGTGGAGATGTGGAACACGCTCTTTTCCAGTTTCACGTACAGGTGGTATTGCTGTAACCGTTGCAAGACCTGTTGGACGTGGCCAATGTGTTCTGTTAGGGTCCTAGAATAGACAAGGGTGTCATCTATGTATATAATCACAAACCGGTCTATCATATTCCTAAAGATGTCATTCATAAAAGCCTGGAAGATGGCAGGTGCGTTGGTGAGGCCGAAAGGCATGACAAGATACTCATAGTGGTTGCGTTGTGTGATGAAGGCGGTTTCCCACTCATCCCCTTTTCGTATGCGCACTAGATGATACGCACTCCGCAGGTCCAGCTTGGTGAATATGGTGGCCTGTCCGACTTGTTCCAATGCAGCAGAGATTAGTGGCAAGGGACAGCGGTTCTTGACAGTTATCGCGTTTAGTCCCCGGTAATCTATGCAGGGGCGTAAGCCGCCGTCCTTCTTACCAACAAAGAAAAAACTGGAAGCAGCGGGGAACGTCGACGGGCGAATGGCTCCTTGACGCAGAGACTCATCTATGTACGCGTCCATGGCCTCGGATTCAGGGATGGACAGGGGATACACGTGACCTCTGGGAAGCGGAGCTCCTTTAATCAGGTCTATGGCGCAGTCCCACGGCCGATGTGGTGGCAGCTCGGAAGCCTTCTCTTCACTGAAGACCTGTTTATACGGGAGGTAGACGGACGGGAGCTCCGGATTGGGTGCTGACGCGGAACTTTCCACCGAGGTGGCCCTGCAGGGTACACTCAAACATTGAGACAGACAGGTCGCGCTCCAGGCCGTCAGTTCCCCCTTACTCCAGGAAATGTCTGGGTCGTGTAGGCAGAGCTATGGGTGTCCCAGCACCACCGGCTCATGGGGAGAGGATACTACCAGTAATTGAATAAGTTCAGAGTGCAAAGCGCCCACCTGCATGTTCAGCTGTTCGGTCTGATGGTGGACGTTTCCGGATCCGAGAGGTCCCCGTCCAGGGACTTAACGTGTAATGGCGGGTCTATGGGGTACAGTTTAATCCCCAATTGTTCTGCCACATCCCGGTCCATGAAACTAGCTGCGGCCCCCGAGTTGACCAGACCCTCCAGGCAGACCGGACTCCCCCTAACAGAGAAACTCACTGGTAGATGCAACTGCTTATGGGTTACGTTTAGGAAGTGAGAACGTCCTACCTGGTGGTATGCGGAGGTCCCGGTCTCTCCGGGGCAAGGAGGCCTGATAGGGCACTGGTAGGCCATGTGTCCCCTTTCGCCGCAGTACAGACAAAGGCCTTCCATACGGCGACAATGGTGCTCAGCGGCGGACAAACGGGAACGGCCTAATTGCATAGGTTCTGACTCTGCTGGTGCAGCTGGGGGTGTCGAAACCGAGGACGCGGAAGGAACCGTTCGAGGTCGTGGGGTGATTGTCCTCCTTCGGTCCAAAAGCAGGTTGTCGTTGGCGATGGACACGTGGAAGTACTCATCGAGGGAGTTTAGATCCCCCCTACAGGCCAGCTCGGCCTGTAGCTCCTGATTCAGCCCCCTTCCGGTATACCGTAAGAAGCGCAGCCTCGCTCCACCCACTTCCTGCAGCCAAGGTGTGGAATTCCAGCGCGTACTCGGCAGCGGTGCGCGCCCCCTGCCTAATCTCGACCAGCTGATCCCCAACGTGGCTGTTGGCGGAACATAAGGCTGTGGCCCAGTCCAGGGCTTTATCCGTCAGCAGGGAGATGACGAAGTCCACTTGTTCTGGTCACAGGTGAACTGGCTTGGGTGATGAGCGACATACAGTGAGCACTGCATAAGGAACCCCTTGCACTTTCCTGGAGAGCCGTCGTACTTGTTCGGCAGGGACACGAAAGGAGCAGACACGGAGGCCGTAACCACACTGGACGGAGGAGGCGTGGGCATGGATTGCCGAAGTAGCTGCATCATCTCCTCAATCCTCTCCTCTTGTTGGGACAGTCGCGCATGTAGTTCCACTGGATCCATCGGTGAAAAGGTCAGGTATTCTGTAATGAACGCCGAGACTCGGGGTGTGTGGTTCCAATCGCAGAGACGCAACTGTCGATTTATTTTTTGTACAGGGGAGTAGGCTGGAGCAAAACCAGTAGAGACGGGCAGGTAGGTTCAGTAAGCAGGAGATCAATCCAAGAAGGCAAAGGCACAGGCAGGAATCGACAGAGAGGAGAAACCAGAAGCAGGCAGGCAGGTCAGGATACCGGGTGATCAGTCCGCGAAGGCAACAGTACAGGCAGGGGTAAACGGTAGGAGAATCCAGGGGCAGGCAGACAGGTCAGGATGCAGGTTTCTAGATGACAGGATAGGACGGAAACAGGAAGGGAAAGAGCAACAGGCTGGGAGTAAACAGGCGAATGCAATGAGCTAAACTACGGCTTGGCAGGTCCACTACGAACAATACCTCACACTGGAGTGGAGGCAGAGCACAGGTTAAATAGACAGGGCACAGGTGTTTAGTATTCCAGTGATTGGGATCTGAATTGCTGGGTACGTTCATGCGTATTGAGAAGTGAGAGCGTAACGCTGGCAGGTGTGGAGCGTGACAGGGAGGAGTTGGATCCGGAACGACGCAAGAACCTCACAGAAGCACTCTGCCGAAGGATGATGATCTGCATTTGACGCGGCCACATCAACTCCGTCCATACAGGTAGGCCATGTGATTCTGCATGCTTTGCATCTCAGAATATTACATTCATTGGTTATCATTGGCTGCTGACGACATTGACTTCAAGCTAATTAAGAGTCCAGATGTATAATCATAGTGTTTCTTTCCTTTGCATTTTGAAAATCCATCGCTGGTGGCCCTCATAATCACAGGTTATGTTCTCGCAGGTAACATGTGTTTGTGTGCGGATGTCCCGATTGCAAAAGTGCATTCGTATGACTGGGTTTTCTGAAACGTTTTGACAATGTTGGTGGTTGTGGAGCAAAACACCAGACTACTGCAGATTTAGTGTACGTGCGAAAAGCTACACATATCTAGATTTTTATATAGAACATGTCAATACCCTTTTTGAGAAATTGCCATTTATTTTTCAACGTTTTGAGGCAATTAAAAACATGAATAAAACAAATAACAGAAAAGGTTGTATTTTGGGTTATGTTCAGATAAACAGACAGATTCGGGAAGATCGAGGGTTATTGGATTTATTGGTACAACTGCATATCTGACAGACATTTAGCGTGTAATCTAGAGATGTAGCCCAATCATATTGAAGTAGAATGCAATGATTTAGAAACCTTTTCCAAAGGCGCTGTACAAAACCCATAAGGCAAATTCCGTTTTTGGCCAGCTATGTAAACTCTAACATTGATTAATCCCGCAAAAAGTGTTCAAATGGTTATGCAATTCCTCTTAATATGAAAGTAAAAGTAATCAGATTACATTACTGAATGTGAGTAATCATAAAGTTAAGTTACTGATTACAGATGTCGACTGGTTTGTAACTGTAACGGATTACATTTAAAAAGTAACCTACCCAAACCTGTCCGTGGCGTAGTGGAAACACCGTCCCTCGTGTGGGAGACCCATTCGAATCCAGTGGGGGCAACAACATTCATCACTTCTAATCACGGGCCGGCTGAACTAGGCTTGCTTGGTTCCTTTTCTAGTTTTACCATTATAGGTATGCCCAATAATGGACAAGGTCAATTTAACTGTTATCTCAAATATATATTTGTATATTTTTGTTTGTTATAGAATTTTTGTAGGTCTTTATCTCCATATAAAATCACTAAATGATCCATGGTCTCTCCATCTTAAGTCAATTCCATAGGGTAACTTCATTTCAGCTCAGTAATTTTTATTGGAACTTGACCTGGAATCAGAACCATGTGTTCTCCTCCGGACACAGAAGAGATGCACTGTCGTCTTTGCGATAGGTGAGGAACTGGTGTGCAGCTGACCGTCTTGTATGCTTTGCCAAAGCAGCTCTGGGCACTGGTCACTTTCTTAGACCTCCATAACCCAGTGAGACAGGAGCCTCTATGTCAGCAGAGGGCAAGTGTTCCCTGTGAGGATTCCTGCTCACTCCACTGAGGATATAGCAGCATCCAGGGGCAAGTTTAAAGGACTGACTGTGGTGGACCTATGTGATAGACATTTGATGGTTCATAGTCCCGTTAAAGGTTTAGGTAATTTAATTTGAGTCTACAAAGATATGAAATCGATTCTTGGTAGAACCTCTCGTAAAGGGTTCTAATTAGATGAAATATTGGTTCTTGGGAGACCTAATTTTCAGTGGTTCCTCATGGATCTTAAATCAGTTTTGAATGCAAGCAATATGTAATGTTGTGAGCAGCCAGGCTTAATCTTTTATTATAAACTGAGTGGTTTGAAACATAAATTATGTTTGGATGAAATCTGTGGTATGTGAAACAATATACCACAGGTATGACAAAAAATACTTGTTACTTTGGTTAGAAGCAATAATGCCTAAAAGGGTGTTTGTGGTACGTGCTTAATATAACATGGCTAAAGTGTCAAATTCCATTTAGTTTTCAGTAAGCAATCAACATTTCTTTTTTGACAACAGAATATCTACCTCACTAAATCTGGGACACTTTGTTTGGGAAATTTTGGACGAGTCACTGACAAGTATGGTACTTTTTGATAATCATTATTTGTCAAATTATATTCCGGCATAGTAGAGTGTAACCTGTTTGATGATTGACTGCTGTTTTTCTGTTCTACCAGTGCTAAAAGATCTTCAGAGAATGGAGCACTGGCCAATTTAGGACCAGGGATTCTGAAAGGTCAAATATATAACATCAAAAGGTAATTTCCAAATGTCACCCAACAAAATTCTATAAATAGCAAGCTGCAACCCTGTGATAACTTATGTACGGCTTAAGAAAAGATAACTCAAGCTGAGGTCATGGCCCAAAAAATAGTGGCCATGTTCAAGAGAATCACAAGTCCAACTGTGTCACGGCTGGTTCTCCATCAGTCCGGTGCAGACGCTCCACCTCCCCGGCATTCTAGCTCTCATCAACCAAATGCAACCTTCCATACTGATTGATCCACACAGTCCTCGCATCATGACTACCTAAGTCTATCTGTTGCTATTTAGTAAAAGGACAAGTTTAATTATCTAGCCACAAATTAAAACAACACAAACATGATTTTTCTGACAATATCCATTTAAATTTGTATGATAGGTATTATCCCAAATCCCAACAGACAGGGAACTCACCTGGCTTTTTGACGCTCTTTGCAGTGATATATGGTCCCTGGGATGTGTGCTGTATGAGTTGTGCATGCTTCAGTCTGCAGTAAGTTCTACTTCCATCTCAATGTTGGCCACTTGGTAATGCAAAAAGCTGTGTAATAGTAACAGTTCCTTCTTCACAGTTCACTGCAGAGAGCACAGTCAATCCCTAAAATTTTAGGTGGTCCTTACCCATCTCTCCCAGAGAGCTTCTCACCTGAGCTCCATGACCTGCTGTGTGATATCTTCAAACAAGACCCATCCATTAGGCCTTCAGCTGGAGAAATCCTGGCAAGACCATTATTAGTTTCCTCACAAAAAAGGTTTGCAATACAAGACAACATGACATGATACATTTTTTCTTATGTTTTTTTTCCCAATTCGTAATTCGCAAAACAAAAGCTGAGATTTTTGGCAGATGGCTTGCAGCATGTGCACCAGGGCCCCACCATAGGCAGCCCGGCAGGAGGTGTTATTGGGGCTGCTGGAGGAATCACCTCCATAGTGGGACTCATTCTAGCTCCCTTCACTCTGGGCACCTCCCTGATCGTCACTGGGATTGGTGATGGGGTGGCTGTCACTGGTGGAGCCACAGCCGGAGTATCCAACATAACCAACATGGTCAATCAGTCTACAAACCGAAAAGCCATCAAGAACATCATCAAAGAACCAGGAGAAGATTAACTCTGTGGTGGTATCTATATGATACCTTGCTGAAGGTTTAAAGTGACAACTTCAATGCTGGGCAACTGTTGAATGCTGGAGCAAGAATTGGGAGCGGCCTAGGGGCCATTCCAGAGCCGATTAGTCCAAGTGGCCAACATCGGCAAGGCGGTTGCCCAAACTGCCAGGGCCGTGCGTGTGGCAGAAGTGGCAACAGGAGTATTCTCTGCTTTTTTTTATAGCAGTTGATGTGTTCTTCATCGCCATGGATGCCAAAGAGATCCACAACATCCGACAGGCAAAGGAGATCACAGACTCCATGGAGCTGAACCCTGAATGTGAAGAACCAGTTTCTGAACCCAAGCCTGAGGTCAGATGAGAGACCATGAAGTTCATCCAGACAATCAGAGAGACAGATGATCAGCTCCAGGAGAGGCTAAACGTGCTGAGTGATATCATTTATTCATTCCACAGATAGAGGACTATGACTGGGACAACTGAAACTTTACTTTGTTGAAGTGATTTTAAAATACATAGAAACAAGAAATATAGGAGTTTTCATAACTCAAGTATGGGCGATGTGGCTTTCCAACCATGACTGGCTTAACGTTTTCAATCATTCTCAACATTTATTATCAGCTCTTAAATTCATGCACAAATCCATTATGATTATCAAGTTGTAGACATCTATGTTTTTTCCCCAAACAGATTTACAACACTCTAGCCGACGCTTGGCATTGTTGATTTTTTTGTCACATTTGCTGGGCAAGCATGACACAACTCCAATATTACTATTATGCTTTGAGCAGGTGCTGAATGTATTTAATCATGATTACTGCAAAAATTATTAGTTTTATTGAAATTACATAGGGAGAATAAAGCGTATGCAAGGTTTGAATATGAAAACATGTTCACAAAGGTAATTAAGGTATTTATCTACCTTTGGGCTGTTTATTTAAATCATTAAACAGTGGAATATATAAGCAAATATCTAGAGTTAACCACACATAATCTAAATCAAAAAAGTTTTAAATTGTCTCTCCACCATAGCAAAGACCAAATAATTCCAGTAAAAAGGCATTCAGAGAAAAACTTTTTCAAGTGCTCTCACACAATTAAAATAATTAGTTGTGATTAATTGCATAAACTTCAGAAGTTAATATCAATTAATGGCAATATTAGAATGTGTTCAAATTTGGTTTGAAATAAAAAATGTTTTGTTCAAAAGCTTTTCTTATGGATGGTTGGCTCCAACCTTATACTAATGATAATGCTAATGATTGCCAAATTTGGGGCCCCCACTCCCCTATCGGTCGTGGGCTCCCTAGCAGTCTGCCTACCGGACTGCTTATGCTACTTATGCCTAGAACTGGCCCTGTCTACCAACATTAATCAGAGGAGACGTAATTTATGCAGAGCATGACAGTTTGGTAATTCCGCTATTTGAACATGACAGTGACATTAATGCTTAGCGCAGCATTTAAAACATGAAATAATGATAACTTACCATGCCACAAGCAAGGTGTTAGCAGCTGGATTTGCGCAAACAGTTACATAGTTAAGCTACTTTTTTGCAGACAAAAGCTACCCAACATCGTTATCTGCTTACTATATACAGTAATAACGTTATTTGACAAAAACTTATTGCACATACACATGAATAGTGTTATTGTCACATCCTGGCTATGCCCCTAGCCATCTCTGCGCTGGGCTGGGGCCATAGTCAGGACAGGACAGCAGGTGGTGCCTCTAGGCACCTCTATCCATTTTGGTCTCCCCAATTGGAGGCAGGTGTAGATCATTGCCTCCAATTGGGGATCCTACTTATGTTCAGGTTTGGCCACACCCAGTGTGGTTCATTTTGGTTTTATGTCTGTAAATGCTGCCCCACGTCACTGGTTGCTGCTTTTGTTTTGTTTCTTTTGATTAAAACATGGATTTCAAATACCCTCGTTTGTCTGCGCTTGTGTCCTACCACCGCACCCGTGACAGTTATGGGGCTTGACATTTCCAAACTGGCCCGAGATAAGACGGCAAAGCTAATGAGACGTCAGAACTAATTCCCATCTATGCTTTATAGCTACAGATAAGCCAGGTGTTCCCTATTAAATTGTTGATCCTACCACACTACTGGGCAACTCAACACTAATGTTTGGTTGGGGCCAGTGCCGGCTCTAGCCTTTTGGGGGCCCTAAGCAAAATTTTATTTGCAGCCCCCTCTCCCCTATTGGTCGGGGGCTCCAAAGCGGTCATAGGCCCCCTAGCAGTCAGGGGCCCTAAGTGACTGCTTATGTCGCTTTTGCCTGAAGGCCCTGACAAAGACAGTAATGATGTTGAACCCAACATCAGCAAATGTTTAAAAGAAGGCTTCCTCAAGTCTAAATCTAATGTACTGTATATCTATTTGTGGTGGATGAGAAAACACAAGCTCAGGTCTATGTTTTGTTCCATTCTCCTTTCCTTTCTGATGCATGTAGCCAACCATACAGAGATGTTAAAATGAACACTGCAACCCACAGAATTAGCTCATGTCTTTAGAATGTCTCTCTTTTTGTCTGTGACAGTGACCTAATCAGATTGTCATAAATGATAAGGAAGGAAGCAACTGCTGTTCAGAGAGTTACTCATCTCAAAGACAGACTGGATCAAACATGACTCTGCGTTCTACTTTATGAGTACTGACTTTGTGTTTGTACGTTTGTTATGAGCACAATGTACACTAAGGTTAACATGACTACTCTATTCCTACAGCACAGTTTACATTACTGTATTACTACTGCACTTTAATGACTTTCTTTGTATCTGTTGTACTGAATACCCTCATCTACTGTGGTCACTGTCAAGTTAATGGTAGATATTCATTAATTTGAACATATCTCCACTGCTTTTCCCTCCTGAAGGTCTTTTAACAAAACAGATGATCCAGTGGGCTTTATGTTAAAGATCTATAAAATAGAGTGCAGTCCATAAGTATTTGCAGTATGTCACTAGAGTGTTGTTTTGGCTCTGTATTCCAACAATCCAGCATCACTGGAATTATACATTTATGATTCAGTTAAAGTACACACCGTGAATCGTAATTCGAATTTATTTTCATCCATATTGGCTAAACCATTTTGAAATACAGCACATTTTGCACACAGCCATGTGAAGAAGTTAGCACACCCCTGGAAAGTGTTCTTTTTTATGTATTTGGACATATGGATACACATGGATATATGAGCTTAATTCCAATCACATTCAGATATCAAGTTAAGACAATTTAACCAATCCTACCACAGGTTAAACTTTGAAACCATTTATGCATTTAAAATCAACAGAAATGCTATTTCCTTATGCGGAAAAAGTAGGCACACCCCTGACTTTACCATCAACTAAAATGGCTAATATTAGACATTAGGCAAACTTGTTTGTTTGCATCTTTAGCGCATGCAAACATGAGCTCTGTGTCTAGTCTTGATTTTAAGCTTTGCATTTGGATGAGTTAGTGGTGTCTGATAAACCAAGAGGACCAAATAGGCAAAGCAAATGAAGCCGGCCATAATAATGCAGATGATTCAGAATAAATCAGAGACAGCCAAAATTTTAAACGTGCCAAAACAAACTCAACATCCATTATCGTTCAGCATCCAAAATAAACTCCATCATAATACCTTCTGAAATATAAATAACATGTTCCAGAGTGATGGCAGGAGGACGAATGAAAGAACTTATGATTTGCACATGTATAGCTGACACTGAGACTGAACCTTTTCTTCGTTGCTGATCTCACTGCTGACAGCAGTATTAGGATGAATTCAGAAAGTGCAAAAACATTTTCACTGCTTTGATACATCCAAATGGCTCAAAACTCATTGGAAGCCACTTGAACTTGCAGCAGGATAATGAACCGAAACATACTGCTAAAGCCACCAAGATGTTTTTCAGGGACAAGGAGAGGAAGGTTTTTTGAATGGCCAAGTCAATCAATCAATCCTATTTATAAATCCCTTTTTATATCAGCAGTCACCACAAAGTGCTTATATACACTGAACAAAATTATAAACGCAACACTTTTGTTTTCGCCCCCATTTATCATGAGCTGAACGCAAATATCTAAGACTTTATGTACACAAAAGGCCTATTTCTCTCATATTTTTCACAAATCTGTCTAAATCTGTGTTAGTGAGCACTTCTCCTTTGCCGAGATAATCCATCAACCTCCATATGTGGCATATCAAGATGCTGATCAGACAGCATAAGTATTGCACAAGTGTGCCTTAGGCTGGGCACAATAAAAGGGCACTCGAAAATGTGCAGAATAAAATAACAAAAGAACAAGTATTAGTAAAGAGTTGGATTCCCGGGCCCTAAAAACCAGGGATCAAGTGCGTAATCTTGGTGTTCTGATAGACTCAGACCTCACATTTAACAGTCATATCAAAGCGGTCACCAAAACAGCATTGTATCATCTAAAACATATATCCAGAATCAAAGGCTTGGTGTCCCAAAAAGACCAAGAGAAGCTCATCCATGATTTTCTCTCTAGTAGGGTTTACTACTGTAATGACATCTTAACTGGACTCCCCAAAAAGACTGTAAAACAGCTGTAGAATGCTGCTGCTAGAATGTTAACCAGGACCAAGAGAACAGAGCACATCACTCCGGTTCTTAAATCTTTGCATTGGCTTCTAGTCACTTACAGAATAGATTTTAAGGTGGTGCTTTTAGTTTATAAGTCTCTGAATGGTTTAGGACCCAAATACATTTCTGATATGTTTGAAAAATATAAACCGAGCAGCGCTCTTAGATGCATGAACACTGGTCAGCTAGTAGAGCCCAGAGTCCAAAGTAAACATGGAGAAGCGGCGTTCAGCAGTTATGCTGTACACAACTGGAATAAACTACCAGAAGATCTTAGACGTGCCCCAAACGTATCAATTTTTAAAACCAGGTTAAAAACACTTCTCTTTTCACGTGCCTATGACTGAGCACTTAAACACGTTGTTTAGCCTTATAGCTTCCTATATTTTTATCCCGTTTTTATTCTTTTTATATTTTCTTATTCTATTTTTTATTATTATGTTTTCATTTGTTTTGATGTTTTCATTTGAATATTTCTTTTTATGTTATTGTATTTTTATATTTTTTTTCTCCAGGTATAGTGTAGCGTGGCTTGTTCTATCTGGTTAGCTAAGTAATTGTTACGAACCCTGTGGCTCTAATAGTCTAGGGTGGATGGTACAGAGACCCGTAACATAAAACCCATGCAAATTAGTGTAGTGTAATTGAACAGTGAGAACAAACAACACAGACGACCAATACAAAAATACAGTGGGTATCCGCTCAGTTCTAACTAGTGTTTTTCGACAAAGTTTTCCTACGGGTTGTGTATGCCCAAGGGCGACTTGCTAAAAAAAACCTTTTCCCAGGGACACAGGGACAAACAAAAACACAGAGGTTGAACGAGGACTAAATAGCACACAGCAAACAATTGACTAGACAACACCAAACAAAACACCACAGCAATACATACTCACATGAAACAGGACGAAGTCAGATGTATGTGCTAAACTAAGTGATGTATGAATGAACAAAGTGTCTGTCTATCAAAAAAGGTATGTATCTCAAGGATGTCTATGCCCATGTGGGGTAAATCAAAAGAGTCTCTCTGGGAGAACCAACTGACTGGGTTTTTAAACAAGGGATGTGTGATGTGATTGGTTAATGGAAAAAGGAATTAGGAGGGTTGTCCACTGACTGGTTCACCTCAGCAGTCAGGCGCTGCACTCATGACTGCCAGGTGGGAAACACCAACGAGCATAATCAGGAACATAAGGGACACCTGGGGAAAAGTCAGGAGGGGAAAAAACACAAACGCGCATACAGGGTACCTGCATGCGTAACAGTAATAACTTGATGAAACATAAACTTATAGAATGGCAAATAAATATTAAACTAGTCTTTGACAACATTTTAAAGTTTGAGTTTGGTGCAAGCAACTGCTTGTGAGTATTCCAGTATTTACAGTGGATATAAAAAGTCTACACACCCCTGTGAAAATGGCAGGTTTTTGTGATGTAAAAGAATGAGACAAAGATAAATAATGATGGAACTTTTTCCACTTTTAATGTTACCTATAATGTGAGCAATTCAATTGAAAAACAAACTGAAATCTTCGAGGGGGAAAAATGAAAAATAAAAACCTTACAATAACCTGGTTGCATAAGTGTGCACATCCTCTTATAACTGGGGATGTGGCTGTGTTCAGAATTAACAAATCACATTCAAACTCATGTTAAATAGAAGTCATTACATACCTGCCATTATTTATAGTGACTCTGATTAATCACAAATAAAGTTCAGCTCTTCTAGTAGGATTTTCCTGGCATTTTCTTAGTTGCATCTCAGAGCAAAAGCCATGGTCCGCAGAGAGCTTCCAAAGCATCAGAGGGATCTCATTGTTGAAAGATATCAGTCAGGAGAAGGGTACAAAAGAATATCCAAAGCATTAGATATACCATGGAACACAGTGAAGACAGTCATCATCAAGTGGAGAAAATATGGCACAACAGAGACATTACCAAGAACTGGACATCCCTCCAAAATTGAGAAGAAAACTGGTCAGGGAGGCTTCCAAGAGGCCTACAGCAACATTAAAGGAACTGCAGGAATTACTGGCAAGTACTGGCAAGTACTGGCTGTGTGCTACATGTGACAACAATCTCCCGTATTCTTTATATGAATGGGCTATGGGGTAGGGTGGCAAGACTTAAGCCTTTTCTTACAAAGAAAAACATCCAAGCCCGGCTGAAGTTTGCAAAAAGAAACATCAAGTCCCCCAAAAGCATGTGGGAAAATGTGTTATGGTCTGTTGAAACCATTGTTGAACTTTTTGGGCATAATTCCAAAAGGTATGTTTGTGCAAAAACAACACTGCACATCACCCAAAGAACACCATACACACAGTGAAGCATGGTCGTGGCAGAATCATGCATTGTGAGGCGTTACTAATTTGGTTACTAACTGGTTCCACATTTGTCTAATTTTTTTTTCATCACAAGAACCTGGCATTTTAACAGGTGTTATATCCACTGCAGAATTGACTAAGATCCATTATAATATCTATAAAGAACAATACAATATGTGGCAAGCATATAAATGGTGTGTCAAACTCCCCTTTCAACAATAACAGCCTAAAACAAATTACCTTTGTATTCCCAATCACTAGGGCTATCATCTCCGCAATTGGTGAGTTCCTCATGAAAATATCATTATTTAGTGCTATGACGTGCCAAAACAGGTTTTTCAAATACATATTAAATAACATTAATACAATTCAAACAAACAAGAATCCCTTGTGTTGTCTTTGAGGAACTTGATATCTTGGGAGATGGCTGGAATAATTGTCATGAAAATTTATTATTAAACTGGGCAAGAAGAAGACAGAAAATGTAATCTAATTTAACTCACTTTCAATTAAATTCCTGCAGGTTTGTTTTCAACAGTTAAATCCCCTGAAGTTACAATGTGAATAAATCAACGAACAGACTGAATCAGCCGTGTGACCATTGTTTATGCCCTGTGGCACTGGGAGTTGAACAAAGACTTACTAAAATAACTATTAACATGTTGGATGGATTGTGTGCTGTATTGTGGTCATTTACCTCCATTGAAATGCTTATTTCTATTTAGTAAATGGGTAGTTTGGCACATGAATTCTTATTCGCTGAAAGATGTTGTCTATCAAACATTATAAAACAGGGGTTTCAACCATATAGAAACAGGTGTTATATTTTACTTTTCTAATTTGATTGGTAACTTGTTGATAATAGAAATAAGGCACCTTAGTGGTTTGTGGTATTTGACCGTGATGGCTGATGACTTTTGTCAGGCAAAGTCAAAGTCTTTTTTTATTTTCAAATGGACAAAATAACATAGTGTCGTTCTGAGCAATGAAATTCTTAGGACATGGCACGTGACATCTACGCAGTAAGTAAAATATAAAGCAAAAAAGAATAGAAATAGAAAAAAGATATACAAAAAAATATAAACTAGCAGCAATTCCAAAGAGAAAAGGGGTATATGGACAATATCAAAGAAATATTTAATATTATAAATATAAGTGTAATAGTGCCTATGAATGGTACATGAAAATATGCTAATGTACATTGAATGTGCATAGAAAGTTATCAGAGCATTTGAAGTGATCAGGTGATCAATATGATCATCGATCAGTGTTGCTGGTTGAGAAGTCTTACGACCTGGGGAAAAAACTGTTTGTGAGTCTAGACGTGCGTGTCCTGCTCTGGTTATTTATACCAGACAGCAGCAGTGTGAACAGACCATAGCATAGGTGGCTGTAGTCTTTTATGATATTCGGTGCTTTCCTAAGGCATCTTGTATAGTAGATGCCTTGCATGGAGGGGAGATGGCAACTGATGATGTGCTACGCTGACTTTACCACCCTCTGGAGAGCCTTGCGGTCAGCAGGGGAGCTGCTGCCGTACCAGGCAGTAATGCAGCCTGAGAGGATGCTCTCAATGGTGCACCTGCAAAAGTTGGTGAGTGTTTTTACAGACATGCCAAACTTCTTGAGTCTCCTCAGGAAGTATAGGCGTTTTTGGGTCATTTTAACTGCCGTATCTGCTTGCCTGGGCCAGGTGAGGTGAGGTTGCCCATTCTCACCACATGGGGTCTGCTTGTCAGGAAGTCCAGGATCCAATTGCAAAGGGAGGTATTAAGTCCCGGGGTCCTGAGTTTAGGAACAAGCTTATTCAGCACAACAGTGTTGAATGCTGAGCTGTAGTCCACGAACAGCATGTGGGAGAGGGTGGTGTGTGTCGTCAGGGCGATGGCATCGTCTGTAGATCTATTGGAGTGGTATGCAAATTGAAAGGGATCCAAGGTGTCAGGAAGTGTGGAGAAGATGTGGATTCAGACCAGCTGCTCGAAGCACTTCATGATGATGGAGGTCAGTGCTATAGGGCGGTAGTCATTCAGGCAGGTGGTCTGTTTGAAGCAGGTGGGGACTACAGACTGATTCAGGGAGTGGTTGAATGTAGAGGTGAAAACCTGAAAACCTCTCCTCACTAGGGACAGAGTGCAGTCGTCCTGGTCCTCAGCAAGCCTTCTAGAAGGAATGGAGTTGGTCGCCTGATACTGAGCATAGAAGGTGTTGCAGGCACTGTTGCTGCTTGGATGAAAATTGCAGTGTTCCATTATGGAATTTTTGGCTTGTTTTGTCTGTGTCGTCCATGCTACGTTGGCCCTAAGGGGCAAACCAGCTTTCAAACTAAGTCTGCAGACTTTCCAAAAATGCTGTTTGAAAAGTTTTAAAAACTGCCGCAAAGTATAACAATTAGCTGCAATGTTTCAAAAACTGTTGCGAAGTTTCAAGATTTGCTGCATATTTTCAAAAACTGCTGCAAGTTTCACGATGTTCTGCAAAGTTTCGTGAAGTGCTACAAAATATAATTGAATTCTGCAACAGATCAAAGGAGCTGGCACTTTTAGTCAGTCCAGTAGGTATGGTCAATACTTGAAGCACGTTGTCTAGGAAAAACTCCCTAAGAGGAGCGGAAATTTAGTAAGAAGCCTAGAGAGGAACCAGGAACAGAGGGGTGACCAGTCCTCTTCTGGCTGTGCCGGGTGAACATTTTAAGAGTACAAGTTTTAATAATTAATAAATGCATGTGGGCTGTTTCCAGCGTCTATTACACCTTGTCCAGGTCAGATGCATGAAAAGATGGACCAGGACAGGAACAATCCAGGGGGGGGTGGGTGGGGTTGGAATCGTCAGGTATTGTCTTGATCTCCAAAACAACCAGGAGGACTTAGGACAGGGACAACAACGAGTCTTTCAAGCCTGGTACTCCGGAGGTGTGGGCCAAGACCTCATGTTTAAACGGAGCAGGAGACAGGGAAAATTCAGAGCGTGCATTCCTTAGATTTACAAGGATTTACAGTGGAGAAGGAGAACTGACCCTACTCTCGAGGCACAATAATATAGCAGCGTAAAACCTAGGGGCTGAGACAGGGGGGTCCAGTGACAATGTGGGCCTATACGGGGGAGGCCCCAACAGGCAGGAAGTCAATCCACCCACATTGGCAAGCATCAACCAAAGGGACACCCACCAACCGCAACCACTCTGAAATTAGGGCAGAGTATTGCCAGCAGTGTTTACCCCAGTTGCATGATGGGCACAACAGAGAGACAACAACAAGCCAGTGACTCCGCCCCCGAATGGCATTGTAGGGACAGCATCCCAGTGGCAATGACAGCCACCTGGCAAGACAGCAAGGGTGGACAGTATCAAGCGTTTCTGGTCACCTTCACACCCCTGGGCCAGACTGCACTGAATTATAGAACATGCTAAAGAGATGAGTCTTTAGTAGACACTTGAAAGTTTGCACTGAGTCTGCATTTCTAACCTTAATTGGCCTATCATTCCACAGTAGTGGAGCTCTATGAGAGAAACCTCTGGCTTTTTGTTTAGAAATTCTAGGTACAATTAGGAGACCTGCATCTTGCGATCTTAGGTTATGTGTAGGTATGTATGGCTGGATCCTTTCAGTTAGGTCAGTAGGAACAAGTCCATGTATTGCTTTATAGGTTAGCAATAAAACCTTAAAATCAGCCCAGGCCTTAACAGGCAGCCAGTGTAGAGAATGACATCACCCCGATATGCCATCCACACATCCGAACTGATATCTTTCAGATAAATAAGATTTAAACCAGGCTAGAACGTGTCTGGGTAGCCCCATATTGGGTTTCAGTCTCTCTAAAAGAAAGGAGTGATCAATAGTCAAAGGCAACACTAAGATCAAGAAGCAACAGAATGGATGCGGAACCTTTGTCTGAGGCCATTAGAAGGTCATTTGTTACCTTCACAAGTGCAGTCGCAGTGCTATGATGGGGTCTGAAACCAGACTGGAGCATTTCACAAATGTTTTTTGTCTTCAGGAAATCCTTCAGTTGTTGGGAAAAAAAATGTTCTAAGATTTTTGAGAGGAACGGGACGTTCGATTTTGGCCTATAATTGTTTAATATACCTGGATCCAGATTAGATTTTTTCAGAAGAGGCTTAATTTCCGCTATTTTTAGTGAGTTTGGTACCACATCCGGAGGATAGGGAGCAATTAATTATATTCAACATTGGCTGACCTAGCACAGGAAGGAGCACCTTAAGTAGTTTTGTTGGAATCGGGTCTACTTGGTGCATTCGATCCAGTCCTTCACATCTACAGTACATATATTTGTATTACTTGCTCTTTGCTGCCATCTAGGCAATACCTGATTTAGAAAACTACCTTCATTAATACATAGAGAGGCAATCTTTCATTTCAAGTGGTCCCTTGACACTGTGCTGTAAAAGTCACGTATTTAAATCCCAGCAGCCCTCTCCCATAGACAGGCAAATAATATGCAATCTCAGCACTGGTCCTATGCCCAGAGCTACATGATAGAATAGGTAATTGAAAAGCTTGTTCTTACAATACATTTTGAAACAGTAAAATATATACATATTCACCACATTATCATCAAAATTATAAGAAATATATATTTGTATAAAAAATGAAAAAAATATTTTCTTTACAGTCTCAACACCCTAATGAGTGAGCCCCCACTGATGGATGGACAAGCAGACACTGTTATCCTGAGAGACTTACGGTTGTGTGTGCATAGATTCTCAATTATTTTTTTACTCTAGGTTGTGGGAATCAAACAAACACCATGTTATTACCAAGTGAGCTAGAGGGGGCGCAAAACTATGTCAGTCATAGTCTCTGGGTGTCAGTATTCTTAGTCATAATAATGTAAGAACAAAAACTGGCTGTAATTAATTTATGATGACTGACTTCTGTCAATGCATTCCTGTCTCATGAATTCCTGTTTGTCAACTATAATGGGCTGGCAGAGAGGGGGTAGCTAGCTGTCTGACTTTCGACACATTGACCGGCTAAGCAGCAACGTTTGTGGGTGTGAGTGGGTACATTGGTTCTCATGTGTGCATGCTTGTTTGTGTGTAGAGGCAGGATGTAGCTGAAGATGTAAATTTCCTGTATGGTCTGTGGAATAACTATGTTTAGTTGGCTATGCTCGCCACTGGTAGAAAACTTTTGAGGAGACGCTTCAAATGTATTGATAATGAAATGTACACTGCACCTTTGCCTAGGGGATGTTACTTAAGGCCGGAGCTAAGGAAGATTTTAGCCCAGGGCTAAGCAAGTGTTCACACTTGCATATATTGAAGTTGGCTAGCACCACTCTTAGCCTAGGGCTAGCTGGCCCTGCTCTGGAGCAGGGTTAGCACCGACTTTTCAGGGCTACTGTAGCCCCAGAAACATGCTGACAAAATAACCAGTGTAAAACAGGGTCAAGAACAAGTCATAGAATGTTTATTGTCCAATCACAAAACCTGCCCTTTCACTTAATTTACACACACTCTTGACGTGCAACATTACCAGCAGCTACAATATATATATATATAGTATTTCTGTTTCAGTCCTTTCAATCTGCAACTTTTGTGGTTTCATTATACCAGCTAAATCTTAGTGAAGTAGTTATTGCAGCTTGATTTGGATGTAAATCTAGCAATTATGTGGAAAGAATAAAGGTTGACTAGTATTGTGTTAAATATGTCTCAATATTATTTGTGTGAACAGATACGCAGTCCATGTGTAAATTTGTAATCTGTATGAGCAGATTGACAATACATACATAAATTTGAGATCTATGAACACAAAAAATACAAATGCAAAGATTTACAAATGCATGAAAAACATTTGTGGATCTCAATTCTGCACGTACAAATGTAAATTCTATGTGTATGTATTGGCTTTTACACACAAATAGTTTTGAGACAAACTTTACACTGGTCTAAGGGAAATCAACTCGTTTCACTCAGGTATTTTCAGATAGCAGATGACGTAATTTCCTTCCTTTCAGAGTAGGACAACGCAGTCTTTCTAAAAGCCTTTTTTAAAAGTAGACTATTTATTGCCCTCCACCCAATAAAATAGAGAAAATGCACTTGTTGTGTTTGCAGATCTGAAACGTATCAACCGCCAGGCCTTTCAGACCCCAAGTATACGCCAGAGCCAACGCCGTTTGTCACGAATCATCCCTATTAGCATCTACATTCTCCTCCACAGAATCACCAGCCAGCCACTGCATCAGTTCATCTACTGTGTCAATATCAAACTATGTGGTAAAATATATTCTTTTACAAAAAGATTGAATCACATCATTTGTTTGTATTAAATGTTTATTGAATTTGTAGAATACAATAATGTGTTGGTACTGAAGGTCTTATCATTAGAGTAGCCTACAAATAAATGATTATTTCAACTCAGGCTATAGAATTTTCAAAATAAAAAGAAGATCACACTAAAATTAACCACATTTGAATCCATTTGAATGTTGTTGTTATCCTTATCCTTCTGGCCTACATTATGCACACAGCTTTATGTGAGCAAGTGCGGCAAACAAAACGATTGCACAGCATACATTTCATTAATAATTATTCAGCGTAATACATTTGATGACTTATATACAAAGCTGAATATTCAGTAAAATAATAAACGAAAATTCACAGGGAGACTATAGGATTTTTTACATTTTGTTTCTCTCCTAATGAAAAAGAGTAACGTGTAGCCTAATATGTTTGATGAATTGTTGAGGATATGGTTGCTATTATGTTTCAATAAGAACTAATTTGTTGAATAGTCAAGGACTTAATTTGTATTTCGTTTCTTGAATAATTATTTAGTGAAACACATTTGATGAATTACATGAAAAGCTAAATCTTGGGTAAATAATAAACAAGTATTCATAGACAGATGATTGGATGTTTGATATTTTGTTTCTCTCTTAATGAAAAACAGTAATGTGGGATACATTTGTAGGGTTGTTGAGGATCTTATCTGTATTATATTTCAATGATGAATCATTTGTTGAATGGTCAAGGAAATAGTTTGTTTTTCTTTTGTAAGTTCATTCAAATTCATCCAATGCTCTGATCTTTTATCTGGGGTTGTCGCCCATTCATCTATTGACGTCATTCATTCAGTAAAAGGTGATTAGCGGCATTCAGATTCCATTAGGTGGAGGACAATAAATATAAATAACATAGGCTAACTATTATCTGTAAAATTCTTACACATGACATTTAAGCATAGGCTACAAGTAACCGAACTGTAAAAGCCAGGTGAATGGGACAAGGTGCTGGATTTGCACAGATGAATTTGAAACATACATCTCCATCTGCAGGCAGCTTTCATAGTAAATATCCCAGTCAAAATTAAGTTATAATCACATTTTAACATTCAAAAAAATGTATGTTACTTATCTTTGATTATAAAGCCTACATTTACAAAAAGTTCATAAATACCACTACATGGACACCACTACGATACCACTACGTGGTCCTACTCTGGAAGGAAGGAAATTACGAGAGATACGAGTTGATTTTCCTCCAACTGGCAGAAAGTTTGTCACAAAACATTATCTGTTTGTGTGTAAAAGCCAATCTGTACGTGTATAATTTAAATTTGTGCTTGCAAAATTGAGATCCACAAATGTTTTTAATGTATTTGTAAATCTTTGTCATTTGTGGGATTTGAATGTGTAATTTTTTGTGTTCACAGATCGAAAATTTACAAACGGATTGTCAATCTGCTCATGCAGATTTTAAATTTACCCACGGATTGTATATCTGTTCACACAAATAATATTGAGACATACTTAATGCCATAAATAGTCACATTCTCTGCCTGGTGTTCATATTTTCACGTCGCCGTTTTTCTCTTTCTTTGAGTAGTTTTAACAAAGTTGTCAAAGCAAATACCGACAGGGTGAGCATCGTGATCAACTGATGTCATGAAGTTGTTAATTGAATCGTGGTATTGTAACATTAATCGCGTGTCAGTGATGTACATGTAACATTTTTCGTATACCAGAGAGAACGTAACATTTGTAGCTTGTCATAGATTAATGTAAATGGTCTTGTACCGTATTTGTCCGTTAGCCCAGGACTTATGAATACAATTTGATTCCTTAGCCTAGGGTTAACAAACTCTTGTGTGAACACAGGCTAAGCTAAGACAGGGCCAGTCTAAGCAAATAAGCGCTTAGAACAAGGCAGGCCTTATTTGCGGTAGGTGAGAAAATGTAAGCTGTGATCTCATCTCAGGTCTTCATAGTTGTTCCATTCTCTTTTCTTCAAACAGTGATGAAGGGACCAGGGTGAGCCCATGTATCCAACCATGAGAAGAAGTTGGTCTTATAATAAACACTGCATCAACTCTTACTGTATGCTTCTCAAAGTCTTTGCCAGAGTCCTAGGGTTAAACCTTAGCCCAGGGTTAACAAACTGTTGTGTGAACACAGGCTAAGCTAACACAGGGCCAATCTTAGGATAGCCCAGGGCTTAGAACAATACAGTAAATAGTGATTTGTTAGATTATTCTACCATCTCTAGATGCTTCATCATCTTTGTTTCTATCAATACTTTTCTTACCTCATGTTTTTTTTTAATATAAACAGGAGATTCAGTTGTGTTAATTATAAATATTGAAAAAATATATTGCAGTCCATAAGTATTTGCAAGATGCTACAAGATTTGTTGTTTCTGTGTATTTTACTGTACTTTCATCCATATTGGATGGACCATTTAGAAATAACAACATGTTTTGTACATAGTCACTACATTTAAGAGAAGCAAAAGTATTTGGACAGTTGGCTTCATTGTTACGTTGCTCCTAAACGTTTTGCTACTATGATGGTTCTTAATGTATTCGACTGAAATGAAAAACGACTCATTACGATTAACCTTTACTGTTTATGATTAAGTTTAATGTAGGGTTAAGGTTAGGCATGATAGTACTGGCAATAGGGTTAAAAAATAAGGTTCGGTTAAGGTTAAGGTTAGGCATCACACGACTGAGGTTAGGATGAAGGTTAAGGGTTAGGTTACAAAAACATTTAACTGAGGTATTTGTGTTGAGTTGATAATGAATTTGAATGAATAAAGCCTGCAGTGACACCGAATGGTGACACAGATATTTTTGTTGTTTATATGAGATGTGAGAATACTGTATAAAGACATGTCATATGTTTGAACTTTCCACAGCTCGGCTCAAAGCCTCACTTACTGTCTCCCCTCAGCCTCCGTTCTACTCTGGAGAGACAGTCAGGCTGCAGTCTTACATACCAGACTATTCAGACAGGACATATTACTGGTACAGAGACAGCAAACGCCTTCCCAGTCACAACAGTAAAACCATCAACATCTCTGTCCCTGACCAGGCTGGTCAATACCAGTGTATAGGGTGTAAGAGAGGTTGGTTCCAGTGTTCAACATACAGTAACATCCTCCTTGTCAGTGTCACTGGTAAGTTCACTATGGTAACTGGGCATTCCTAATTCTCAATTACATTTTTATTTTTTAAATGCTGAATTGCTAATGTCTTCGGGTGAATGAACAGGTCTCATCTGTAACATGTTCACATTTCTACCCAAAGCTACACTGACTGTAAAGCCAAACCCTGTGTATCCTGGAGAGACAGTCACTCTGACCTGTTCAGTTGGGTCCTACAGTGACTGGAGATATGGACTGGAGAAGTGTTACAAAGACAGGAATGATAATTTAGTATCCCAGTCTGGTTCCAGTCACCCTGGAGCCTCGTACACCATCAGTAGAACTTCTGTGTCTGACCAGGGCCAGTACTATAGACCCACATCTTCACAACCAAGTGCTGACATTACTCTCACTGTTCTAGGTCAGTTACTATTTTGTGTACTTTTTTGTCAATCACATCGACATTCAATTATCTAGACGTTATCTAGATGTTCTATGCATCAATCATTATTTAACTGTATTACCTCGGGAAGTAATGTCATAGATTAGAAATTGGTTCTCTGACTGCATTGATTTTGATATGTTAACTTATTTTTTCTACTGCTCTGCCCACAACCTCAGTGAGAGTCCCTCCTCATGGTCTCCTCTACTCTGAAGAGACAGTTACTCTGCAGTGTGACATATCAGACTACACAGGCTGGACATACTGGTGGTACAGAAATAAAGAACTACTGAGTCCTGGTTCACCTAAAACCATCAACACTGGTCTGTCTGACCAGGTGAGTCGGTACCAGTGTCAAGGAAGAAGAACAGATCGTCCCCAGTCGTCACAACTTAGTGTTTCCCTTCACATCAGTGTTACTGGTGAGTTCACTATTAAAACTCCATCAGTAACATGTTGTTACTTGGTATCATAGAGATGTTAGTAGAAGTGAGTTGTTACTTGGTATAATAGTGATGTTAGTAGTAGTGTGTTGTTACTTGGTATCATAGTGATGTTAGTAGTAGAGTGTTGTTAATTGGTATCACAGTGATGTTAGTAGAAGTGTGTTGTTCCAAAACAAACCTATTTAATTCCAACAGATAATCAGCTGAACGTCACAATGAGTTCAGAACAACAGGACGTTTTGATAGGATGCAGTGTGACACTGACCTGTACTGTAGAGTCTTCTGAATGGAGGTTTTACTGGTACAGACACAGACAAGACTCTGAACCAGTAGCTACAACCTCTGGATCCTCCTACACACTCAGCCAGGTCAGTGTCTCTGATGGAGGACAGTACAGGTGTAGGGCTGGGGGAGGAGACCCTGTCTACTACACCCAGTACAGTGAACCAGTCCACATACAGGTTACTGGTGAGTATATAAGTTTTAATATAATAATTAGTTAAAACTTTATTTGGACAGAAAGAAATCTAACTTAAAGTATTGTATTAGCGGTAACACTTTATTTGAAGGGCTGTGCATAAGAGTGACATAACACAGTCATCATACTGTCATAACCATGACATAACACATGAACGAATCATTATGAATATTTATGAATGTTGTCATTTGTTGTCATTCGGTCAATTCTGTCATTTTTTATGCAAGGTTGACATTGTTTGGGATGTCTTTGTTATGACAACATGACATTAACTGAGTCAACATAAACTGTCAATGTCTTTGTTATGACAACTTGACATTAACTAAGACAAAATATCCTGTCAATGTCTTTGTTATGACAACTTGACATTAACCACGACAACATTAGATTAGATTTAACTTTATTGTAATTGAACAAGTACTGTACAATGAAATTGAAGGAGTAGAGTAGCATGTGCAACTGAAATGCAGTAATAGCAGCAATGAGTTTCCCAAGTTAGACAAGTACCTGTAACAACTGAAAACTTCAGACTTTGCAAAGCAGTTTCAGAGTGCAGTAGTACAAAAGGTGGGTATGTTTAGTGATGGGTCATAGAGTTCAGCAGGGTTACAGCACATGGAAAGAAAGTGTTCCTGAGCCTGCTGGTGTGGGAACGAAGAGACCTGTACCACCTGCCTGATGGAAGGAGGGCAAGTAGTGTGTGGCATGGATGTGAAGGTTCCCTGATGATGCCGCACACCCTGTGCAGACACCCCCTGCGCTGGAGGTCTACGATGGCCGGGAGCTGGGTACCAGTGATGTGCTGGGCGGTTTCCACCACCCGTTGCAGGGCCTTCGGGTCGGCTATGGAGCAACCGCCAAACCATGCTGTGGCACAGTTAGTCAGAAACATAACCTGTCATAAATACAACTGTCATATGTGGTTGGTTTTGACATTGGCTGTCCTGAGACCATTATAATTGTGTCATGAATATTTTCCTTGACCTCAACTACAGTGGTACAATTTGGACTTGTCATGAAGATGTCATTAAGTTTGTCAAATGCTGTCATAAAGATGTAATTAAGTCTCCCAAATGCTTTTAAATACCTTAACAAAAGCAAGAGATTTATTTTATTGAAAGAAAGTGTTTGCACAACAAATGCAAACATTCTAAAAAAATAACCTACTTTGGTAAGATTTTCCGATAATGGTACATGAACAACCATTAACAAATGCAGAAGTTACCTTGAACGAATAATGAACAAAGACATGAACAAACGGTTAATAATGATAACCCTTACTTAATTAATGGTTTACAAATGCGTTAACTAACAGAGTGTAGTGTCATTTGTTCATGTTGACACAGGACATAAACTCGACATAAACACACAGTTCTTGCAAAGTTCAGCACTATAATTTGTTAAGGTTGATACAGGACATCCATTCATGTACAGTACCTAGTTGTTTGCATGAACAATAGCCTAAGTAATATAAACTTTTCATAATATAATCACATTGAAAACATTTATAAAGTAGGCTAGATAGTGATAATATAACAAATTACCTTCATGTTAACACAAATAGAACATGGCTGATCAAGCTAACAAAGTGCTGACCGGAACTAACAAACACTTGACTGGAGCTAGCATACAGCTAACAGGAGCCAGCTAATAACCTACTGAAGCCAGCTAACAAGGAACTAGCTAATCGCTGACTGTTCCAGTGCAACAACTGCAAAGTTCCTAAACAATACAGTTACAAAATTAAATTATATTAATCCTAGGGATATTGTCAGGAGTGTTGTTTTCGAAAAAACAATTCAGTAAAGTAGTAACAAATTCGTATTTTTCAAAGGAATGCACCACCGTCATTGCATTTTACATGCTTCATGGGTCTCTGTCATAGTCATAACATTACCATGCTTTTCCTACCCACTACATACACTTTAACAGGCAAGTTATCAAACTGTATCAAGATGTCCAGTGTACTTTTGTACTTTACCGACATAGCAAACAGGATAAATGATGAGAAAGACATGGCTTTTCCTTGAAGAGTTACGAGAGCGCGCAGGTGTTTGGATCGTTAACAGTCCCAACGCCACCACGTTAAACTGCCCCCTATAGGCCAAACGTAATAAAGTGTCCTTCAATATAAAAGTGTCCTTCAAAATTCTATATCAACCCCAAATGCGACCATACATTTTGTATGCGTCACACCTTTTTGAAGACGCAAGTAGCCAGTCTACCTTATTAATAATGGTTACTACACTGTATCATATTAACAAATTGGATTATGTATATTATCTCTTGAATAATGTACTGTATTTTACTTAGCCTATTGTTTATGCAAACCACTAGTTACATGAATGGATGTCCTGCATCAACATTAACAAAATTACAGAACAAACTGTGTGTTCCTTGCAAAAAATATTGATATTAACTTGACTTATTTTTTCACATCATGGAAAAGTCTGCCCAAGACACCATTATAATGGCGAATGGCTAAACAGTGGTGCAACTCTATGATTTTAAGATGAATCTTCAGTGACTCAGGAGTGCGATTACCTCTAATCGCACTCATTCATTTTACTGGATAAATAGTTTCTTCTAGTTTGTTAATTAGGCCCATGTTTGTGACAGGTTATGTTGTCTTGGTTACTGTCAAGTTGTCATTACAAAGACATTGACAGGTTATGTTGTCTCAGTTAATGTCAAGTTGTCATAACAAAGACATCCCAAACAATGTCAACCTTGCACAAAAAAAGACATAATCAACCAAATGACACCTAATGACAACATTCATAAACATTCATAATGATTCCTTCATGTGTCGTGTCATGGTTATGACAGTATCATGACTGTGTCATGTCACTCTTATGCACACCCCTTAAAATGAAGTGTTACCATATTAGCTTTGTATCACAACAAATTGATCAATTATGTCCGTGCAGAGGGAATTTTTGCTGTTTTATTTATTTTCTCCATCAATTACTTTATTTAATTTGATGGTTTGTGTTGTTATCTCTCCTGTCATAGTTCCTAGAACCTCTACATCAGTCCTAGTAGGAGTGGTTGTGGGTCTGATTGTTGCTGCTGTTCTACTGACCATCTTCCTGGTCCTGCTGTGTCGAGGTAAAAAAAGACTATGTGAGACTTTTACCATTCACTAAGTTTTCAGGTAAAGTGAAGAAAGATTAGAAGAACTCTAAATAATAGCGGTTCAAAACAAAAACAACCTGACAAAATATTGTGTTATTTCTCTTTACAGGTTCCTCTTCTAACAGAATATTCTGGTGAGTACACAAGTCTCTATCCTATGTTCATTCATACAGTAACATATTGTCCGTGTGTCTTCATTAATGTCTCTCTCCCTGTAGGCGCATCCATCCCCAGAGCACCAACCAGGACCCCCAACAAGACCAAGGATCTACCCAGGTTCAGTCTCCTGATGCTGGGTATACAGGTCAGTAGTATGGTCAGTCTCCTGATGCTGGGTATACATTTCTATTATACGGTCAGTCTCCTGATGCTGGGTATACATCTCTGCTGTACGGTCAGTCTCCTGATGCTGGGTATACATCTCTGTTGTACGGTCAGTCTCCTGATGCTGGGTATACATCTCTGCTGTACGGTCAGTCTCCTGATGCTGGGTATACAGGTCAGCAGTATGGTCAGTCTCCTGATGTTGAGTATACAGGTCAGTAGTATGGTCAGTCTCCTGATGCTTGGTATACAGGTCAGCAGTATGGTCAGTCTCCTGATGCTGAGTATACAGGTCAGTAGTATGGTCAGTCTCCTGATGCTGGGTATACAGGTCAGTAGTATGGTCAGTCTCCTGATGCTGGGTATACAGGTCAGTAGTATGGTCAGTCTCCTGATGCTGGGTATACAGGTCAGTAGTATGGTCAGTCTCATGATGTAAAAAAGGCTTAAAAAACACATTTTGTTTTTTTTGTTTTATATATTGTAATCTTCTGTTTGTAGTGTTATTTTCCAGTAGTCCAGAAGTCTTGCTGCCACTCTTTACTTATGAAAGCTTTGTTACCGGATTGTTCCTGTATGATGTGTCAGATTCTGCAGGTGTTTCTGCTGTTACTCGGTCAGATGATGTGACGAATGTCCAGATTCAACTCAAGATGTTGGACAAGAAGACAGGTGACTTTCAAAATGTACCAATATTATTATAAATTATCAATTAACCAAATTTGTTGTCCTGCAGCACCTGTTGATGTGAAATATGCTGAGATTGACTTTAAAATGTTGAAAACCAAGAAGAAAGATAAAAGTGAACATCCCTCCCATATTCACCCTATCATAACCTCACAGCTGTTTAACCCATTTTGAATTGCTCTGTATTATTCTGTTTATTACTACTATATTATTTATCTGTTTAATCCTCATCCCTTACAGAATCAACACCACCACCAACTACAGAATCAGTCTATTCTCAATTAAAATCTGTTACAGCCAATGGAAGGACTTGATGTATTAAAAGGGTATGGAACAAATGGTCTGATATTAAAGTAAACCAAGTATCTCTTAACAAACTGTATGTGCTGATATGTTGCAGGTCCTTGAGGGAGATGTGAGGGACACAATCAGTTGAGGAGCAGGAACAACCTGGGAACATGGATCTGATATTTGAACATAGTCTCCCAGTAGACACATGGAGCACAGAATTATCATGCATCTCTCTCACAAACACTCAAACTTATACACACACACACACACACACACGTTATGCATACACATTTATTACATGCACATCAAAATCAGAAAGAGTTTTATTGCCATGTAAGTTTCACAACAAACTAGGAATTTGTTCTGGTCCGTGCAGAAATGTTTGTACAAAAGAAATAAAAACAAAATAAGAATGGTGGACTGAGCAAAAAAACACTAGACTGAGCATTAATAAACTGGCGCAAGAATTGTCCAGTTGAGGGTTGTGTGTGTATGTGGGGAGGGGTTATAGATGTGTCCAGTTGAGGGTTGTGTGTGTTTTTGGTGAGGGGTTATAGATGTGTCCATTTGAGGGTTGTGTGTGTATGTGGGGAGGGGTTAAATATTTGTCCAGTTGAGGGTTGTGTGTGTATGTGGGGAGGGGTTATAGATTTGTCCAGTTGAGGGTTGAGTGTATATGTGGGTAGCGGTCTATAGTCAGTTTGACTCCGAGGGCATGTTCATGAAGCCTACTGCTTTTTGTTCCTGACAGACCTCAACCTTCTACTACCAGAGGGGAGAGTTCTGAATATTCCATTTCAAGGGTGAGAGGGATCAGTCCCAATATTTGTCACTCATAGTTGTTCTGGAGGTGTGCAGGTCTTGTAGAGACGGCAGATTTCAGCCAGTCACCCTCTCTGCAGAGTGGATGATGCGCTGCAGCCTGCCCTTGTCCTTGGCAGTGGCTGCAGTGTACCAGACGGTGATGGAGGAGGTCAGGATGGACTCTGATTGCAGTGTAGAAATACACCATCATAGTTATTGGCAGGATTAACTTTTTTAGCTGCTGCAGGAAGTACATCCTCTGCTGAGCTTTCCTTTGTAAGCGAGGTGATGTTCTCCTCCCACTTGAGGTACTGGGCAATGGTGGTGCCCAGAAGCCAAAAGGACTCCACAGATTTGACTGGGGAGCCACCCAGGGCGATGGGGGAAGGGCAGCTGGGTTTCTCCTGAAGTCTACTATCACCTCCACTGTCTTTATGGTGTTGAGATCCAAGTTGTTCTGACTGCACCAGGACACCGGATGGTCAATCTCCCACCTCTAGACAGACTCGTCTCCATCAGAAATAAGTCAGATGAGGGTGGTGTCATCCACAAACCTCAGGAGCTTGACAGAGTGGTGACTGCACTGCAAAAAATGTTGCCAATAGAACAACAACATTTATTTTTGAGAAGATATTTGCTTGAAATAAGTGAAATAATCTGCCAATGGAACAAGACAAATTACACAATATTCAAGGCATATTTTCTAAAAACAAGCGGTATGTTCTAGCTTGTTTAGAGAAATTTACCTTATTTATGGATGTTTATATTTTTTAGCCTGAAAACAAGTTAATTATACTTGATAAGACAGATATTTTTTGCAGTGTAGGGGCACAGCTGTTGATGTACAGGGAGAAGAGTAGGCGAGACAGGACACAGCCTTGAGGGGAGCCAGTGTTGGTGATCAGGGGGTCAGACATGTGCTTCCCCAGCCTCAAGTGATGCCTCCTGTTGGACAAGAAGGCTGTGATCCACCTGCCTGTGGACTCGGGCACTCCCATTTGGGATAGGTTGTCTTGGAGCAAAGTGGGAATTATGGTGTTGAATGCGGAACTGAAGTCCACAAACAGGATTCTGGCGTAGGTTCCAGGGGAGTCCATGTAGGATGCATTTCATTTAGTCTATTGTTGCAAATATTGTTGGCTACAGACACATGGGTACAAATAGCATCTGTCATGATGTTATCCACACTGACTGTATCTGTTTTGTATTGTTTATTGTGGTGTTGTATATGGATCACCTTGCCTTTATTGCTTCTTTTATTACTACTTTGTCCACATTTTTATAAATGATCAACGAGATTACCTGAATGTTTTCTTCCAGTAAGTAGTGATTGTCATTGTCTGTCATTGTCTGTCATTGTTTGTCATACAACTTCATGTTGTGTCATCCTGGCAGGCCAGCCGTGCCACTGAGATCCAACGCCCTCTCCCTAGTTCGGAGCATGGACACCTGTTTGTCTTTATTGCCGGTGTTCTTATTTACTGTCCCTATTTTAGTTTCTCCTTTTCTGATTGTTGGTGATTAATTTGGATTGCTTTCCTTATGTAGCATTTTTCTGTTCTAGTTCTTTAATTAAAAGTCCTCTTCTGTCTGCGCCTGTGCCCTGCCTCTAATGTTAAAACTTTGGTCAACACTCTGTAAAGCCTAATATAGTAGGTAGTTATTGGGATTCAAGTACTAGGAGTTATCGTCAGATTTAACCGAAATAAAGGATGAATAGCTTCCAAAGATGGAGGAAGATTGAGAAAGAAAAAGATGCAGGCTCAGGAAGGTAATCAACCACCACCATGTCAGGCAATGTTTACTGAATAAGAGTGTCTTTTCTGCGCACTGGAGGATTGGGACCTAGGTATACCAGCCTTGGAAAATCAAAATTTGTTACTGTTCGTGTTTGTTGTGGTTCTCTGGAAGATACCAACATGTTTTGGGAGAGCATCTTGTTTATGTCCAGTGTTGCCTTTTGGAATGAGGAGGAGTGTTTGTGTGCGTACCATAGGTTTGAAGACTATTTTGTTTGAATGCCAGAGGCTGTGGGTTAATTTCCTACGGGGGACCGGGTCGGAATTGTATCCACTCCAAAGGCGGAGCTTTAAAGGGTGCGATGGGCGCACGGCACCCATGGCAGCCAATCAGAGGAGCCTACAAGAAGTTTATATTATTGGTTGAAAGAATTATCGCATGCAGAATAAAATTATATTATGATGTTTTGCTACATACTACTTAGTTGACATTGAATTGATAAACATCTATATTTGTTTTATGATTCCATAATGCATTTGTGTGATCGACCAATAAGTGACCGTGGGGGTGTGTCTCCCTCTCAGGATTGTCGAGTCAATGCTGATGAGGTGAGCGTGGTCAACCAATCGATGATGGCCCCTTTGCACATAAGTGTGCTTCTTTTGTGTTTGGAGGAGTGTTATGCTATTTTGTGCTCTTTGTGTCTTGTTATTTGCTAATCATAAGTCTGTTTTTCTCAGTTTTAAACCCTTAAAATATATGACATGCATTATATTATGCGGAAGTTACAGTATCTCACAAAAGTGAGTACACTTGTGAGATACTGTAAAATATTTTTGCAAATAAGAGATACTTGTGAAATATTTTTGCAAATATTTGATTATATCTTTTCATGTGACAACACTGAAGAAATGACACTTTGCTACAATGTAAAGTAGTGAGTGTACAGCTTGTATAATAGTGTAAATTTGCTGTCCCCTCAAAGTAACTCAACACACAGTCATTAATGTCTAAACCGCTGGCAACAAAAGTGAGTAATTTGTCAATGTGTCAGGTGTCGTAAATGAGGAGCCAGAACAGAGGAGTATGTTGAAAGAGTATTTAACAGAAACCCCACAGGCAAGAGGTAAATATCTCGACCCAACAGTAAAGGCAGCATAGAAAATAAGAAAAGCACGGAAGCTGAAGTCGCTCCAAATGAGACAATCACACACAAAGCCAGTGGGAGCAGAGGGAACATACATATGACTGGGATGACGACTGGATGAGAATCAGGTGTGTGTGATCAACGAGACAGGAGTGCAGGATGATATGATGAACGAAGAGACGAAGTAAGGTCACTGACTTTGTGGTGTCAGGATAACAACCTCCAGCCCAATATCAACAAAACGAAGGAGATGATTGTTGATCACAGGAAGCAGCGGCGGGGAGACCACGCCCCCATACACATCAATGGGTCTGCAGTAGAGAGAGTTCACAACATCAGGTTCCTCTGAGTCAACATCAGTGATGACTTGACCTGGTCTCATCACTCTAACATCTTGGTGAAGGAGGCCAGGAAACGGCTCTTCTTCCTAAGCCCATTAAGGAGATTTGGCATGGATTCCAGGATACTCAGCAACTTCTACAGATGCACTATCGAAAGTATTCTGACCAGCTGTGTCACCGCCTGGTATGGCAGCTGCACCGCCCTCGACCGCAAAGCACTTCAGAGGGTGATTAAAACAGCAGAGAGCATCACAAGGTCTGACCTGCCATCCCTGCAGGATACACAGAGAGGTGTAGGAGGAGCAAGCGGATCATTACAGATCCCAGCCACCCATGCCACAAACTGTTTACCAAGCTGCCGTCAGGCAGAAGGTACAGGAGTATTCCGTCCAAAACAAACCGGCTACGAGACAGCTTCTTTCCACAGGCAGTCAGGCTGCTCAACTCGGGAACCCATCTACCCTTCCATCCACAGTCCATGCACACCTGTCACTTTATATCATGCACATTTGCGACTTATGTCATGCACATCTGTCACTTTTACATTGCACTACAGTTGTATAGTTGTATAGTTCTTATTATTGGTGTGTATTTTGTATAGTGTTATTATTGATTGATTGTTATCTTATTTTTTTTAATTATAATTACTGTTACTTTTTAACTTTTAACTGCACTGTCGGGAGTAGGAAAACTAAGCATTTCAGTGCTGTAACTTGTTATTGCAAATAATAAATAAACCTTTTGAACCTTGAACCTTTATTTTCCAGTGCTGTGGCCAGGGGAGTCGAAGTGCGGGGAAAAGTGGGGCTGACTACACAGTGCCCCAATCGGGGGAGGTTCCTCGAAAAGCTTGTAATGAAAATTTGATTTTGTTTGCAATTTTTGATTTCTAATACATCAGTGTTATAACTAGATTTAAATTTGCTGAATAAATCGGTTGAGTGACTGAACATTGCATCCCAAAAATAGGCTCTCTGAGGCCACTCTCACCCCTTACAAAAGTTACAAAATGATTTAAAATGATTCAACCCTTGCACTAGAATT
>JACXGI010005704.1:0-45572 GCA_016801175.1 Esox masquinongy
CCCCCTACCCCGGTCCCCCCACCCCTCCACCCTCATCAACCCTCTTACTCCCAGGATTTCATGCCCTTTAAGAAAGTACATTGTGTACCATGTAGGCTTCCTGAAATAGAGCTGATGCCTGGGCCCTAGACAACGGGCCCACCAGGAGCTCCCGGAGCGTCACATTAATTACAGAAAACAAACGTATCTCATCACCAGGCACAGTTCCTAAGGCAGCAGCAGGCTAGGCTAGGCTGTTCCATGTGTTCAGTAGTGGTGCTGACAGGCTTGGCAGTGGGGGAAGAGTTGTGGGGTAGAGTATGTGTGTTCGTCGCACCCTGTTGTGCGCGTGTGCGCTCTGGACACTGACAGGGCACAGCGTGGAGTCGGAGAGCGGCCGTGCGGTGATGTAAGCTGGCGGGTAGCCATCGGAGCGGGGCCGGCGCGTAATGACGATGGGTGGCGTCTGCCTGACTTGTCGCGGCGAGCTGAATCTGGAGTGGCAGTGGAGGGTGTTGAGGGCCATTGTGTGTGTGTGTGTGTGTGTGTGTGTGTGTGTGTGTGTGTGTGTGTGTGTGTTTTTGTCTGTTAAAAATAGTCCCGCGACCCCCCATTCCAACCGCCCACCTCACGTCCTGCCTAGATGCAAACTCTATACAAACCCACACACACACACACACACACACACACACTGACATTGACCCGGGAGAGGAATGCTTAGGCTATTTCTGCCTCCAAAAACAACATGCAGGGGCACAGAGGGACATCAGAGAACGGGACATCTAAACACAGGGCCTGCAATGACCCCTGACCTCCTATTATGACACTGAGACAGTCTCTCATTCCACTGAAGCTAAATATAGGTGACAGTCTGCTGCAACACACAGTGGAACTGCACAAAGCCTTAAAAAAAAAGCCAACATATCCACTAATATAGTGAGATAATTTGTGTTTGCCTTGATGCACTATAAATAGGTTTGCTTTATTATCAGTTTCACAAGCGTGTTGGAGCCTTTAAGGCTAAAGACTTACGCTTCAATGGAAGGGGCTGTGTATGTGGTCTCACGCCGGCAGATCAAAACATATTATTGTAATTTTATTTCCACCTGTCACAGTGTCGTTCCTCCTGACAGGCCAATGGATCAGTCTTGATGTTGTCTGATGGGATACATTCTGGCAGTGTTGGGAGAAACTTGTCAGAGCTGCTGAATCTTCTGCAAGGCCACTTTTGGGCAGTGTCCTAAATGGCGCGGCACCTTATTCCCTATGAGTGCATTACTGTTAACCAGAGCCCTTAGGGGATAGGGTGCAGTTAGGACCACAACCTCTCGAGCACCAAAACAAAATGCAGAGTACCCAATGAATCTTTTCACCTTTTGACCTCTGACCTCTCCTGAAATGGAATGTGGACAGTTGCAGTGCTATATCGTCAGTCTAGTTTGAAATAATGCCTAAACACTTAAATCCGGATTTATGAACTCTCACAGAAGACATTTCCCTTCAATTAGCGAATGACAAGAGTCCAGACCTGTTGCCTTTTAAGTGGGAAAGTGTCAGTAGCGAGGTTGTAATGCATTCAGTTGTATTGCCTGTGCTACAGACTGAAGAATAAGTCCCAAACTGTAACTTCTTCCCTATTTAGACCACCCAATTCTTAATACAGATCACTACTTTAGACCACTCTATTACCAATATTGAGCACTACTTCAGACCACGCTATTCCCTATATAGAGCAATACTTTAGACCACTCTATTCCCTATATAGAGCACTACTTCAGACCACTCTATTCCCTATATAGAGCAATACTTTAGACCACTCTATTCCCTATATAGAGGAATATTTTAGACCTACAGTATATAAGGAAAATCATGCCAGTTGGGCCACAGAACCTGATCACCAATGACCAATGATTCTGTCTTACCACACCCGGATGGTGTCCTTACAGCACCCCCCATTTGACTGGAGACATGTGGACCCTGGTCAGAAGCAATGTATTAGATAGCGACTAGGGGGACATTTGGGACCATCTCCCTGTTAGGTCCACAGGTCTGTTGGGAACACTAAGGATTAAGCCCAGCCAAGGACTAAAACATTAAGTTCAACAGAAAACTCCATTGAGCTTGTTTTTTTAGTCCTACACTAGGCTTAATCTGTGTCTGCGAAACCGGCCCTAAGTGTCTGTCGACACGTTAAACCATGATAGGTCGTGTTGTGTCCTCCCACTGTATCGTCAGGTCAGCCGTCTTAGGACCCTTTGAGGGCAGCATTAAAACATGGTTGAACGCATCACTGCCGAGGAGCAACTCATAACTTGCATAGACGCAAAACCTTGCATTAGCATTTTAGATGCTGAATGTTTCAGTGTTGGTTTCGCGGACACAGATTAAGCCTAGACCTGGACTAAAAAAATCAGGCTGAATGGAGATTGACAGCGTGCGTGATTTTTCAGTCCAGGACTAGGCTTGCTCATCTGTGTTTGTGAATCTGGCCCTCAGTGTTTTATTTAGCCGCAGAGGTTAAAACCAACATGTTTCAGCAGCAGCATTTGGCAAGCACTTCCTCATATATTTAGGTGATAGCATTCATTCATGCAGGAAAGTGTTTGCCTCTAACATAAACCTGAGCTTGATAACTATGATGTAAGCCCTATGAAGATGGGGAATATTTATAATAACTGTAGCAACAACAAATCCATTGAACAAACAGGGTAATTAATAAGGCTTCTGTTGTGTATTCCCCGTGCCTCCTGTTACACACCTCTCCATCTCGGTCTTAATTGAAGTATCTTAATTTGCTGTCAAATCAGGATAATTATAATCTACTGTCTAATTGACTCTGCAATTAAAAAGGTAATTTTATAAATCATGTTCCCTTAACCCAAGAACCTTATTGACGTGTGTATGCAAAACAAACATATTACCGATACCCAAATGGACATGATGCCAGATGCATCTATTGTTTTAGATAACGATACAAAGTAAACAGCAGCGTTGTAACAATGTGGTGTGGTGTACAAAGACAGCCTTAAACAGGAAGCTAACTTTTTTCTACTTGATGTTATGTGGTTCCTCAGCCTGAAAGTAGTCTGTGAGTCAAGAGCAGGTGTAATGGCTCAGTGTTTTTTAACCAGGCCTCACAAAATTCACTTTTGCCAACGCTGGGAGACAAAAATCTATTGAAGTAATAGGGGCATGTGAACATTTGAATATATTCCCTGAATCTTAGGACAATAATAGGCTTACCTAAACTGATATTTTATTTGAAAAACTGTTTTTATTTTGTTTATAGGTCCAGTAATAATAATAATAATACAATACCCGAAAAGTGTGCATGTGATTGGTGGAACATCTTCATATTGACACTCTAATAAACACGTCGTCGTGAGTTGTTTCACTTTAATAAACGTTCACTATCCTGAAAACGAGTAACGTGCGCAGTTTTTGGAGATGGTATTTTCAGTGGATTACTTAATAAAACAATAAAAGATTGTTGGACTAAAATAACCCCTTGACTGCTGGATCTAACACACGGATGGCACGTCCCCATCCCCAGTAGATGGTCAGCCCTGGAGCCGATCCCACACAAAGGCCTGCGGTTCCAGTCATAAAAATGTCAGCAGTGTCCACAAGGGCCACTCCGCTGAAGGGAGGTTCCCTCTGTTCCAACGAGTGGTAGCCAGGGCAGCTAGTGGTGCATCCTGGCCCCAAGCCAATGAGAAGGGCAGGCCAAGCCCAGTTCTGATTGTTTTCATGATCAGTGTCCCTATTTTGCCCATCGAAACACAAAAGACTAAGGAAGCTATTGAAAGGCTTCTCCGGCTACAGTAAAGGGCCTCTCTGATCTATTTGGCAAAGTCACTCAGGTTTTTATTGATCCCTATCGCCATGCCAACATAACAACTGCTGCAAATGGATCTGATTGAAAGCACCAGTCTCCTGGAATGATTATTTTTCTCTCAAAATGTAAAAGCTCTTCATCAGTAACCCGATCCCTCCACGGAAACTGGGCTGAGTGCCAGCTCCTGCCTTGTCTTCCCAAATCGCACTTCATACACTTTTTAGTGCACTCCTTTTGACCAGGGAACATAGGAAATAGGGTGCCATTTGACACTTCTGATCTGTGGCTTTCTTTGGTTTATTTTTTTTTTCTTCTGTCAGACAGACCTCAGATAGATTTCACATCCACCAGCCATCATCTAACAATCAAAGTAAAAAATAAATAAAAATAAAATAAAATAGAGACATTTTAAAATAAGGATAAGTATTTTGTCCGCAACAGTAACACTGGATGTGCTATAGGTCTAATGCTAACATACTATGACAGTGTTGTATGGACGGTAACAAATGCCAACACAGTTTAAAATCAAGCACATTTTCTAACGTTAAAAATCCAGTATAACAGCTAAATCCCCATACAATGCTAATAACTTCAGATGATCCTTTCTGATTGCAGTTAATCGAGGCGATGCCGGTGGTCTTTAAGATAATGAACTCTTTGTGAAAAGGAGCTTTTGGTGAAAAGAGTCTTTGTCACGCCATACATTTTTATCTAACTGGCTACGTTTTCTCCATCTCAAAAAGCAATTGCACATTGCTGAAGCACGCAATTATGTGTACGTGAGGACAACACAAATTAATCATATGGAATATTATCTGCCAGTTGAAAATGATTCAGTCTTGATTCACTGACAATCTGTTCAAAGGCCAAAGCACAGGTGTGGGTGGAATTATGCTATAGGCCTGTATATTTTATCATTATTTGTTTCGTTGAATTGTATAGCAACTATCACGTAGGATCGTCTGTTTAAAGAAAAGTCTAAAATGGCACCCTATTCCCTGTTAAGTATATCACTTTCGACCAGAGCTCTATGGTCCCTGATTAAATGAAGTGCACTACATAGGAAATAGTGTTCCATTTGAGATGAGTTGATAGAAGTACTGTGGCCATAGAGAGTATGGAGCTGCATACTAATAGAGCAATGTTCTGATACAGGCTGCAGTGAAACACTATGACCCACATGCAATCAGAAAACATACTGTATAGCTGACACTACACTAGACAAACACTATACAAACACCACACAAACACCGCACAAACACCAAACTACAGAAACACTACACAAACACAACACTACAAAATATTACATTACAATGCAAAAACACTACACTACACAAAACCAGCACTACACAAACACAACACCACCATTCACTACACGAACACTACACAACCATTCATTACACACACATTACAACACATTATAAAAAACTACACTACACAAAAACTAAATTACACTGAACTACAGAAACACTACTCTACACAAAAACTAGAATTCCATTCACTACACAAACATTACACAAACAAACAATACACAACCATTCACTACATTATCACTACAATACACAAACACTACATTACATTACACTACACATGCGCTACACTACACAAAAATACACTAAACAAACACTAAACCACCATGCACTACAGAAATACTACACTTCCATTCATTACACAAACAGTACACTGCAATACACAATCACTACACTACCATTCACTACACAAACTCTACACTACACAAACACTACACTACACAAACAGTACACTACACACTACCCTACACTACACGAACACTACACTACCCTCCATACAGTACACTCCACAACTCTACCGTACTCTACCTCTCCTAATCTCCCCGACTCTGCAGAGCCTCCTAAATCACAGGAATATTAATCAAACGGAATGCTGCCAGTATGTGTGTGTGTGTGGGGAAAAGGGAGTGAATGTGTGTGTGTGTGTGTGTGTGTCTGTGTGTGCGGGGGTTGTGCATGCGTGCATTCATGAGTATTTGCACAGGCAACAAGCTGTCCATTCAGGGCAAATGCAAATACGTAGAAACACAATGTCTAGCAGGAACAGTGGAATAGGTTTTATAGAATTCCTATTCACAGAACACTGGTAGGCCATTGGGGGACCTATGGTGAGAGGAACCAGACAGCAGGTCTCAGAGCCAAAGGGTGAGAGAACCATGGGGTCCAGCTGTGTGATGCTATTGTTTGTGTACCAGCAGAGGGGGCTACAAATGCCAAAAAAAACAACAATATTAAATCAAACAAACCTAGCTTTGGCTTGGTTGAACAAACTTATAAAATACCATGCACTGTACAGTATGAACTGACCAAGGTCCACCTGGAATCAATAATCCGGTGGGCGCCTGACGTGAAGGTACTGGCTCACTGGAGCTGAGAATCGGCACAAATGTGTCGTACTGCTGGCACTACTGTTTCATATGGAATACTACCTGCAAAGTGTCGTGGGTCTCCTGCACCAACATTTAAACTGCGCCGACAACCGGTATGAATGTTGGCACATATCTTCAGACCAAGTCAAGCATTGTCAAGTGAACATGTCCACCCCGGCACGATGTGGACCCAGAGAACCGTTGAACCCATTAGGTCGACCGCACACAATGCATCACTGTTCATCTGTTCCACGTTGGCCCAAAGGTGTCGGACCTTGGTGATGATTCTGAGATAATTGGTTCTAAAGTTCCCGGCCCTCACTGGTTTGAATTGTGGTAGGAAATGTGTATCCTTTATATTTTACTCATCTACGTAATTTGGGAGTTTTTTAAACGATCCTGGCCATGATGGATTCTGGCAGGTTTTGAGCTGGTGTGGGCTAGCCCTGATGGTGTTTATTGGCCCATGTCAGCTGTTGTTGACTTGAGGTGGACCAGCTGGTTCCCACATTGGGCTGGTGTGGGATAGGCCGCGTTGGGCTGGTGTGGGATAGCCACGTTGGGCTGGTGTGAAGATAGCTCACATTGGGCTGGTGTGGGATAGTCCTTTCCACAAATTGGTGCCAGTGGCGCCATGGTTGCTGGGTAGCTATTGCAGTGAGATGGCTCCACACAGAGATCACTCTGTGTATGTTGTAATGCTACCTGGGTCATTTACAGGATGTGGATACAGCCATGTAGCACATGATGAGATTACCCAGAGTTCATTGCTCCCTCCAGGTCCCCTTTATTTTGAGCAGTGATGGCAACCTATTCCCATTGTAGTGCAGTACTCCGGTCAAAAGTAGTGTACCACGTGGCAAATAGGGTGCAATTTGGGAAACAGATTTTGCATAGCTAGGCTTAGGAAGCCCGCGAAATCCAAGTTTAGCCAGGGAGTTTGAGACAAATGAATAAGCGTGGATATATGGGGGCCAGGCAGCTAATTGGGATCCGTCTGAAGGAGGGAGAGGTGTGTCACGGTAACACAGCCGCTCTTCTGAAGGATAATCTAAAGGCTCTGGCGACGAGAAGCCAAACACACTGTCTATACCAACGCTCAGTTGAGGACGCTAACTGAAGCTGGAGTCATGTATGCCATTAGGATTTGACTGAACAATGGACAACTTCAAAGTAATTGCCCGGTGAAAATTCGGCTTTCAGAAATTGTATCTGGGTCCCCGAGTGGGACAGTGCACCATGACACCATCTCACAGTGGAAAGCTGTGGCGTTGCTGCCAGCTGTTCCAATACCAGCATACCGACAATGCCTTGGGGTCCAGCAGAGGGCAGCGCAAATTTGCTCGGCAGGAGTGTCCTGGCGAAAACCGAGCGCGTGGTGTGATAGGAAGCAGAGCAGCTTGGCAAGATGTGCTTCAGAGGGAACACATTTCGATCTTTGACTATCCCATACCCGCTGTGAAGTCCCACTGTGATGAGACAGGGGCCATGATCGCAAATTGGACATCTTGAATTGGGAGGGGAGAAAACGGGGGTAAAATGAAAATACAGACAACAGTCTGGAGAGGACTGTTACTTCAATCATTTTGTAAGTAATTGCAGGCTGCACTTCAAAGAAATCTCTAATCACTGGGAAGTAACTTTATAATTTCCAATGTATGTCTGTGCCAAGGGCAAACGTGATTGTACATTAAAACTATGGTCTATAGCACAGCTACTTTTATACAAAGTCATTGTTTTCACACCAGTGGCAATAATGCTAATCAAGACGTATTCGAACACGGAGCGGAGCGTTAATGAAAGAAGGTGCAGATAACAGTTATGTCTTCATGTGGTCTCCTCATGGCAGCTATCACATCTCCCTGTCTTATCCCATTCTTTGTCTGCAGAGAGAGAAATAATGAGGAAGTGAGAGTAGGATGAACAAGAGAGAGGGAGTGAAATAGGTAAAGACAGAGTTGCTTTTGGTTTTTATTATTTGTTTGTATTATCCTCTGGCAATCTAAACTCTGTTTCTCTGTTGGAATTGAAAAGAGAGAGACAGACCCAAAGGCAGAGAAATAAAGTTAGAGGAAGACACTAGTGTCATTAGTACATCAAGCCTGATGTATGATTAAGGATGATTAAGGAAAACAGTGTTGCATTTCATGACGCCAAACGCTGCTCGTACAATTACTAAGAGACTATTGGTGTTTTGATGGGCTGCCAATGACACAGGAGGTGTGGGGTTACCCTGAAAAGTGTCCAGACAGCGTTCAAGGAAGAGCTTGATTATCTGATCCTGTCTAAATCATTTCTAACGCACACACACACACACACACACACACGCACACGCACACATGCCTGCCATTGTGCCGTGCAGCACAGGAGTTGTGTGTGCATGCTGTATGTTTGATTCTCATTGAGGAATATGCCTTCATCCCTCTAATACGTATTAGGTAATAGTCAGAAGTGTTTTTATACCGCCATATTTAACACCTTGAGCCTATTTCGAGAGCTTTGGGGAATGATTCCTGGCAACCGCATTTTCTTAATTATAGTAGAGGCGAGTAGGAAGTCTGGGAGCTGGGAGGAAGACAGGGAAGAGGTAGGTTGCAGTGACTCTGGGATGCTCTGACCTCTTCAGGGAAAAGTGTCTCACTGAGGTCCTGCTGGAGACTCTGCACGCTGCTCTTTTCATTTCTGGATCATTTCTCAAAAATGTTGACATTTTCCGAGCATCAGCTCTCCCCTTGACCACGGCTAATGGCCATAAATAGTCTGTATCCTACCTGTAAGTGCTTTGGCAAATTACCCGACAACATTTTTTAGATCATTGAGTGAATGGGCAACGCTCACTAGTACAAAAATATACAGCCGCTCTTCATGGACCTAGATTTCATCTATTAGACAGGATTAAATACATACAAATAGGAAAACAAAACGGATTAATCATTGACTTGTATCTCTACACATTTTTTATCATCCAGGTTGATCACGTTTGAGAAACCGTCCCCAGGATGTCTAGGCTAGCCATTTCCAGAACACATTAGCTGTCTGAAGGGAAGGATCCTTCGTTGGCTTAGCTGCAGTGTACAGTACATCACCTACAGGTCTGATTGAATGTAAACACAAACACACACTAACACACATAACACACTTGCACAACCATTTGATCAGCAATACGCTGCTCCAATGCAAAAACATATTGCAGCTACAGGAGTCTCAAGTACTGTAGACTGTTTTTAGGCTAAGCAGCACACTCTCCCAGAAGCAACTCCCAAAGGAAAACACTCAAATGTTATCCTCAGAAAAATCACTGTAGAGAAAAGTGAGCATTAATCTTGCTGCAGACTACTTTCTATGTGAACTTTTCTCTTTTTTTTAATTAGGATTGATTACAGCAGGGTTTTTGCGGGGCTCCGCGAGAGAAAGCACTGAAACGTTACAAATGAGAAAAAACATTAGATGAGACATCTAGTTTCAGGTGGGCAAAAAAGGAGAACCTTCAGCATATCTCTAGTCTATACCTGCCCAATGGTACTGCTACACATAATTGAAGGCCTATTGAACGCCTATGAATCACTTAGTAATGAAAGATTTCCCCGGGTAGAAGGCCAGGTTTTCATCAGGCTGTGCTCTTCAGCGATGGCTGTAATTGATTATATTTCATTTAAGTAATTTAGCAGACGCTCTCATCCCGAGCTACTTACAATTTTGAGTGCCTATATGTTTACATTGATCCCCTGTGGGAATCAAACCCACAACCATGGCATTGCAAGCACCATGCCGTGCCAACTGAGTAACACCAGACCAAACCGATTAGACCTTAGGAAGCTAGCGGCCCGGGGCTTCAGCTGTTGTGCAATGGAAAGCCGGGCATCTCTGCAGGGTATTTTTCTTCGTAAAGATAATTCCTTAGATGTGCTTGTGCACAACGTCGGCCAATCTTTATCTACAGAGACACGCACGCGCACACACAAAAACTCTCAGACATTAAACCATATTTACTACCTGACAGACTTTGTTACTGAGTCCCAGGAGCGGGGATCTCCCTCTTGTCCTCCTTTACCCACAGCAGACCTCCGTCAGTCCCAGTCAGCTCATATATAATACAATCAACGGCTCTGTCGCCAGTCACATGACGTGCCCCTCAGGAGAAACGTGACCAGGCCGTTTATGACCGGGTCATGAGAAGGGGAGACAGAGGGAACTCTTTCAGAACTTGTTAAAGGAACCCAGCCCGCTTGCCCGGACGAGTTCACTCTGGCGCTTGATCTCCATCGTAACGAGGGGAGGCACTTAGAACAGAAGCAGGTTTAGTGGTTTAAGGCACCAGAGGAAGCTATTCAGGGAAAACACATCAGGAAATTACGTTTTTAAAAAATGGTTGTTTGTGGCGTTGCAACGGCTTCATTGTTGAGGCGGCTTTGTGAAGGCATCCCACAGTGGTTGCAGAGGTATTCGTGCTGATGTTGCTTGAGTCTTTAGCCTCAGCTCTCTACTCCTCCTTCTTATTGTCCTGCGCCATCTTCTGCAACGCAGAGACAGCACACCAGCAACGGTGGCACAAGTGCAGAATCAGTCTTCTGCTATTTCTCCCTTTGCCTGAGAGCAGCTCTTCAGGGTCCCTTTTGTCCTCCCTCTGATGAGGCCTGACTGGAGGCAGGTGTGCCTCAGTAGGGCCCCATTTTGCAACTCTTCGCCAGCTGGTTAACCCAACGTTGATACAGAAGAGGGCACATTCATGCCACACATTCAAAAGACATGAGCATCCAATGAGTTCACTTTTCTCTCAGATTTTTCAGCCACTTTTCAGTCACCAGATTTTTTTTATCACTTCATGCTTATAAACTCTCTCCCACTCACTTTCTCTTTAGCGCTCCCTCTCTGCCTCTATCTCTCAACCCCCCGTGTTTCTCTCTCTATATATTTCCATTTCTCTCACTTTACAAGACTCAATGTGCTAAACTGACGGACTTTTAGACACCCCACATTACAATTCTTGGTGGTCCGCACTCCGTAGCAGTAGGGGGTGTCTGATTTCAAAGGCAGTGGAAGATTTGTGGTCTCTTTAAAACCCTAGGGCTGGCTGGCGCCTCTCATTCCAGCCAATTGAGAGACAGCAGCACGGCTCCAAACCACCATCGACAATTACTGTACAGCAAAGGTGCCAGGGCATTAAGACAAATCTACAGTAAGATATAGGAATTAGATCGCTCCCTGGTAGAATTAGAACACCTTCCATTTAGAATTAGAATGCCTGCCTGACACACATAACAGATTCACTGCAAAGTATAGCAACAATGCATCAGAATATAATCCACCAGTGAATGAATATTTTATGTGGTGCTAGCAGCGCCAGGGTTGTGGGTTCAATTCCCACAGGAATCACATACACATACTAAAAATGTATGCACACGCAGTACTGTTAGTCACTTTGGATGAAAGCGTTTGCTTCAACTGGCATATATTACCATGTACAGAGGCATGGAACTAGAGTAGAAACAGAAGCATAAATTCACCTCATGTGAAAAGTGGGTCATATCTCTCTTATTGAGGACACAGTGTTCTTGAACGCATGCAGACAGCCATTGACTTCCCTTGCTGTAACACTGTTATATTATACAACTGATTTGATTACATCAGTTCGGCCTGCCAGGAGAGAGAGACAGAAAGATAAAAAAGAGCGAGGCGTGAGAGAAAATAAAGAGACAGAGGAAGAGTGAGATGGGAATGAGATAGACAGGTGTTCAGAGACAGTGGGAGACAGAGGAAAAGAGAGAGATATAGGGAAGAGAGATGGATCAAGTTGTGGAGGGCGTGTTAGAGGGGAAACAACGCAAGAGAGCATAGAAAAGTATGTTGCTATATATTTTCAGTGTTCAGGACTAAATTCGGGGAAGGTGCTTTTTTCAGTACTGTCCAATCTAACAGGTCTGTTGAGACAACACCTGACTTCTCCTGCCAGTCCATCACTACAGATGTGAGTGTAGCCTGATTAGGTCAGTACTGAGTCTCCTAGGTGGTGCAGCACTCCAAGGTGCTCTTCACAGCACCAAGCGTTGTCTGCCACTAGCTGACGGGAGGCCCGGAAAAGCCCCGCGGATACAAATTGTAGAACCAGTTTGCTGAAAGTTCCCAGAGAAATTGAAAGAGAACATATGGATAATAACACGATGACAAACCTCCTAATAGAAACATACTCCAGAAATAAGGCCCACCGCTATGTTGGGCTGCTAGTCTCACATGCCGGAGCTCAGTGACACCTCCGCCTCCACACCAGAGAGGCGTCTGAAGAAGACAGGAAACTGTTTCTCGGCACTTCTCAGATGAACAGATGGCTGGAGCCAGATCGCTCCTGTTCTGAGCCTCCACTAGACCTTCAATACTTTTGCATTTTAGTCATTTAGCAGACGCTTAAGTTACAGCGGGAAGGAGAGGGAATGAAATTAGTCAAGTGGAAGCTGTGGATGATTAGGTGGCCATGACAGTATGAGGTCTAGATTGGACTGTTTAGCTAGGACAATGGGGTTAACACCCCTACTCTTACAATGATGATGCACTTCAGGATATTTAGTCTACAGACAGTCAGGACAGCCATGATGTCCTGCCCAGAAGTTATTAAGGATATCTCCCATGGGAGATACAAATTGCTTGGGGAGGCTTGGTTGGCAGGGATTTCCTGACCTCATTGTACTCTAGCTAATTTTCTCAGGGAGCACACGTGCTACTTATACTTACAAGTTTAATCCCACCTCCCACAAAAATAATGTATAAATACATTTTCCAGGATGTCCTAGTGGATAGAAAACATGATTTCCCCATTTCTCCAACATGATTTTTCCACACTATTAAAAATATATTAATTTTCCACGGTAATATACTATAATTGCTACTCCTGGCCTAGTGGCCAAACACCCTGTCTCTCTCAACGAACCCAGCCAAATCCGCACAGCTTTGATTGGGCCATTTTTTTTCATCATGACATTTCCACACTATATATTTTTTTTTTACAGTGATATTCCCCCTAGCTGCAAACCCTGTCCTAGCTGCCACCCGATTCAATGGAGCTGGCTGAAACATACACTCACACACCCGACTCAGTGGAACTGGCTGAAACATACACTCACACACCCGACTCAATGGAGCTGGCTGAAACATACACTCACACACCCGACTCAATGGAGCTGGCTGAAACATACACTCACACACCCGACTCAATGGAGCTGGATGAAACATACACTCACACAACCAACTCAACTGAGCTAGCTGAAACATACACTCACCCACTCCCTTTCCCCTTCTCTGAGACCTGCCACTGGGCCAACTCCACTGGGCCAACCCCCACTGTTTACTCGTTAACTTATTAGTCCCGTTTTGTGGACATACTTGACATTTTTGTCATGCAGCCAGCTATACTAAGGAGAGGGTTGAGCGAAATGTGCCATGTTCAGAGATGGGGAGATAGACAGAGAGAGAGAAAGAGAGAGAGAGAGAAACAGAGATCACTGACGCTGGAGGGCTGGCGCCACTTTATCTAAGGCAGAATCTCAGGCTGTCCAGGAGACAGTTTCCTGAATGAGTTGTAGTGCTTCCCAAATGAGGCTCAACTGGCTGGGCTTAGCTCTGAGCCGGGCCACCCCACCATGAGGGACTGGAGGTCTGACTGACAGACTGTATCTGTGGCTCCTTGTGCCTCGGAGGACCGGGAATAAAGAAGACTAAATTCAACAGTCCTGTGACAATGGGCAATAAAGTAATCTTCTTCATTTCCTTCTTTGTCTTCGTTCTTCTACTTTTCAGACAAATACAGTACTACTCGGCTGCCCTGAAGTAATTCCCCTTGATCTCATCCAGAAGTTAAATATAGTAAAGCCAGCTTTCGCAGCATGGCTAACAGCAGCACAGGGCACTTGAATAGACCTTCCCTATTTACTCATTTTTCTTTCTCCCCCTGCCTCTTGACAGATATTCCAGTTAAGGCTGGGGCTCTGAAGGCCATGGCGCTTGCTCTCTCTCTCTCTCTCTCTCTCTCTCTATCCCCCCTCTGTCTCTGTCTACAGCACCCACCCCTCTATTCTAACAGGGTGTAATACTTCATGTTTACCCTGCAGCGATTGCACCCCCAGACCCCCCCCCCCCCCCCCCCCCCCCCCCCCCCCCCCCCCCCCCCCCCCCCCCCCCCCCCCCCCCCCCCCCCCGCCTTCCACGCTGTGGATTAGCTTGGCAACAACCCTTTCAATGCCTCATCTGACTAGACAGAGAGGGGCAGAGAACACCGGGGTAATTCCTCTTTAGTCTGGAAATATGCAAATGCTGATTGTGGCAGTATTCTAGTTGAACTCAATGGGACCAATGTAACGTACTGGCTAGCACATGAAAGGATAGGGCCGTTGTTTGAACCAGGGGACTTCTCTGCTTGCCTGCCTGTCTGTATGCTGCGTATACAGTATGTTTGTCTCCCTGTCAGCTGTCTGTCGGCATGTGCGTCAATTGTCTGTCTTCCTGTTGGCTGTCTGCCTTTCTGTGAACCGTTTGTCTCTTGAGCCCGAAACCTATTTGCATATAAAAACAGCAGCTAATGCCTCCTTTTGAAATTAGGGTTAGGGTTATTACATTTTTGAGAACAACAGTAGATTTTGGATTGTGTAGCACTAAATATAGAGCTGTCAACGTTCAGTTCATCCTGCTATCATCTCCTTGCTGACAATGAGCGAGAAAATGACATGAGCGATGAATCCCAAAATTACACTCTGTTGGCCCTGGTCAAAATTACTGCACTAAAACCCAATCAGCCCTGGTCAAAAGTACTGCACTAAAACCCTATCGGCCCTGGTCAAAAGTAGTGCAATAGAAAGAGAATAGGGTACCACTTTGGTTGTAGCTTGAAGGCCTTTTTTCAGGGTAGGCCTATATATGAACAGCCATCACACGCCGTTGAATACACTAATGTGGTAACAAAGGTCACATTTGCAGGAGATATCTCAAAACTCAGCATGTGGTTGAATCCTAATTTGGGTGCCGCCCCAATAAGTGTCCTCTCAACACCCTGAGGGGGCTGTCGACAGGCTACCTTAGCGGGGAAGTATTTCAGCCTGACACCAAAACCAGCTGGAGAGGAGGGACAGCTACTGTAAACCAAAGTCAGCAACATGCATAAGTGGTGTATGACATTTTTATGACCCTGTTGCCAGTCAAATGATTTATCATGGCTCTGCGGTTTGCACAAGCTTTATGAATGCAGCGGTGTTATTCCCCATAGACAACAAAAATAGATCACTTTTTAATCTTAGTTGTATACCATATCTGCCGTACAGCTGTCCTCTGACTACACAATGAAATTGTTCATTCACTGATTGGTGAATTAACTGATTGATTAACTGGTAGTCTGATCAAACTATCCCCTATTGAGTTTTCAATATTGTCACGGTCTGCATGGAGTATATGTAAGATATATTCTTGTCGCAATTTAGAAGTCTGTCACTTTACATTTTTCCAACAACTAAGGTTTCTAAAAGTGAATAGTGAACTTGTGGATTCCTGTTCTATGTAAAGTTATTAATTCCTGAAAGTCAGGTGGTGATATGTAACCTTTGCTGCCTTATGCAAAGTAAAATAATTGATTGCTTTCATCTATAGAAGTGTGCTTCAATAGCTCCCTGGAATATGAAAGGAAAGATGTTTGTGTATTCCAAAGAACTTGATGTGTGGGTTGAATAAAAAGGTCACTATTTGCAAGTGAATAGGCCTTTGGGTGGGCACACCTTCATCAACCCGATGGATGGCCTTACTGTAAAACATGGTTTATGCCGTGAATGGTGATGGTACAGCAAACACAAAGATGAAGACGAGAAGAAAGTGAACTGATGCTGAGAACTCCTTGACCCCGTAGGCTGTCTGGTCAATTTCAAAGCATAATTTCAATTGAAAGGGGCAAAATTGATAGTTTGCTAATAATTTCCAGTTTGTGTACAGTACTTAAAGAAATACTGATTATTGATGAAAATTCTTGTGTCGTTCTGACGTATGAGTGCACAGATTCCAAAAGCAAGATAGTCACATATTACTAAGTGATTAGCCCAAGCCTATCTCTACCTCCCAGGCTTCCTTGTATTCAGAATTTGAAAGCCATTAAGAACAATGCTTGCACATTTCCTATGAACATCGGAAAGTTCTTAATCAAATTCTTTGCACGTTAAAAAGAGAAAAGCCAGGTAATTTAAAACCCATACTGATGGAGAAATAATTCCTGTGTTTGTCACTGCCTGTTATGTCTATCTAGACTGAAATGTGGGCAAAACAGAAACTAATGCTGGGCATTCTAAGATTAAAAAAACACCAGTGCAGGCGTTTTCAAAAAAGTACCTAATCTTCAGCATGTTCAAAACCTTACTGCACAGAGGGAGATAAAGATGGAGAGAGGGCATGATACAGGGAAAGGGGAGAGAGAGATGAGGAGAAAGAGATAGAGATGGATAGAGAGTGAGAGAGGGGAAAAGATAGATATTACGGTACCTGAGTTCATGTCAGGACAAGAGGAGAGGCAGATAAAAACAGAAATTGGGACAGCATCCACACAGGCTTTGGGTTTCAGGTGCACTCCCTCCCTTCCTACGGCGAGGACGAACAAAGCTGTCACCAACACCATCACTCATGCCAAGCGTTACGGCGCGCGGGTGTTGAGGAGTGACAGATTCTGCCTGCTTTGACAAATAGGGGAAAGAGAGCACCAGAAATGCCGTAACTCATTTGGATGGTTTGTTGGTGGGTGGAAGACATGTAGGTGTGAGCCGTCAAGCAGACAAAGAAATCACTTCCATGAACTAGTGCTCCAGTATGGTATGTAGGCTGTAGATCTGATGTCAATAAAACACCTCTGAAAAAAACTATCAATATTTCCTAACTAAACTGTTAGGAAAGTTACCTCAAGGTTGCAACCATAGTGAGGAACATGTCTACTCTGAACTTACACTGTAATTACAGTACTTACTGCTCTCCCCCGCATATTTAAAGTTAGCATGCAGTCTATCAAGCACTAAAGCCTAACTAGCAATCATACACCATTTGTAATGCCCGCATTTGTAATGGCTTTACAAGAGATTTAGCATCTGATGTTTCCTGATGAGATCAAGAGGAGGGTAAAGCTGAGTTCTAAATCATTCCCATATTTCTCTAAAATGTTGTGCACGAACTCATTAATATCCAAGTAAGCAAGAATAATCCATCCACCTGACAGGTGTGTCAAATCAGGAAGCTGATTAAACATCATGATCACCACAAAGGTGCACCTTGTGCTGGGGGCAATAAAAGGCTACTACAAAATGTGCAGTTTACAGACTGAACATAGTGATGAAGGGCAGCATTAAACTGGCATGCCTGCAGAAGTGTCCACCAAGGATGTTGCCAAATAATTAATTTCTCCACAATAAGCTGCCTCCGACGTCATTTTAGAGAATTTGGCAGTATGTTCAACTGGCCTCCCTAACGCAGATCAGGTGTAACCATGCCTGCTCTGGACCCAGGGGTGTCTTCTGCTGCCACCACCTCATGTTTTAGGTTGATAAGACACGTTTCATTTTTAATCCTAAACTGCAACAGTTCACTCAACTAGTCAAAGAGCAGAGGCTTGGAAAGCCCTGCATTTTATCTATTCTACTTCTGACCAGGGCTCATAGAGTAGACCAGATGTACCAATGAATCCAGCTGTATATGATCTCCTTCTGATCAGATCTGACTGAATGTCACTATCGATCATTGACTTTTAAATGTAGCAAGGTTGTCAATAGGCCTATGCATTACAAGGTAGCGTTTGAGTTTTTGACTGCGTGTATTCCAAGTTAACTTCAATATCATATTTCCGTATACTTATATAGTATCTTTATTGAATACAGATGAACAATATTTATATCCCACACTATTGAGGTTGATGATATCTCGAAATGGTTTCGATGAAAGAATTTAACAAACCAGGACATGAAATCTGTCTCACAAAAACTGCTTACTTTTATTACACATCTATAAAAAAGAAGCTCTATGCCCTGAGCAGAGGCAAGCAGACAGCTTGTCAAAGTAGTATTGGGCTGTGAACAATCGCACATTCTCAAAGAAAAAAAAAACTATTACCCAACAGCCAACTCTGTCCTCCCTCTTCAGTCTCTGAACACATTCATAGTTTAACGTAAAGAAGAAAGACCCACTGGGCAGGGATGTCACAGTTTCCCCAGAAAAGACTCAGACAAGGCTGCAGCTTGACCTCTGGACCAGGTCAGGGCTGGACGGTTGCCACACGTTACAGTGGACAGGATGGCACTGCTGTAGACTCTAGGGCAGACGGCTGCCAAGGGCCCTGGAGAGTTGACCACTGATGGGTCAACCGGGTTTCTGGCTGCTGCTGGCTTAGTAAAGTGGCCGGGGTCTCTCGGCTGGGCGGGGTGCTCACTGAAGCTCCGGCTAAGGTGCTGTTGGCCGAGAAGACCAGCACAGATGGCGACCGGACAAACCCTAGTCTGGGGGGGCACTGGGCCAGCTCCCAGACTAGGACGTATAGGTGGTCTTAGTAGGGGAGAGTGCCCCCAGTGAGGAGAGATTCAGGAATGACATCGGTGCAGGTTCAGTCTCTGTAGGAACCAGATTTGCATGGGAACCGGAGGGAACTGAAGATCTGGCTTGTCCCTGTCCGATCTCAGGCGCAGCCACCCGGCAGAATATTTACACCCAAGTCGTAGCCATCACTGTAGCCGGTGCTGCGGTGTCGACAACCTGCAGTCCTCCATCTCACTGCCTGGTATCCTCCACTGCAAGCCGTGGGGCATGGCTCCTGAACCGGCTGATGAGATCTGAACCATTGCTCTACAACGCAACAAAGAAGCTGTGCGTTCCACTCCAGATGCAAAATGTGCTTCCTGTATTTTTTGTTCTCCTACCCCAATGTTCATCATGTCAAATTCTTGATTATGACCTTACCTCGTTGCAGTAAGTCCAAAGCGGGTTCGGGATGGTAAAAGACTGACACGTGCTTCCTCCAAGCATGTCTTGCCAAGCCGCTCTGATTTTCAGTGCTCGCTCAACCCAGAAGCTTTTAGCTGGTATACGCGTGCTGAGGTAACGCATTCCCCCAGCTACACATCCACAATTTGTTTTGTAGGTATCATACCATGATGCAAGGAGTTGCCAGAGCGCGCCGAGACAAGGCAAACCTGTCAGACTATCCACCCATCCTCCCTGGGCACGCCGTGGCAATTTGCGCCGCCCTATGCTGAACACTGCGCCGTGCTGAGCCGCCTGTATTCCATATGACTGACGAGAACAATATCCACAGCACTGCAACTCCTCAGGTACTACTCCACAGGTGAATGAGATGGCCAATGGGGTCTGCACTGCATTGTGGGCAGACTTGTGGCATCCATAGATCCATAGACTAGGGGGTATAAAAGTTCAATAGGGCCTGTTGGGCCAGACCTTTTCAATCCAGAGGAATAAACACAAAAGCAATGATCATTAATAATCCAACCAATTCATTTTAAACTGACTACTGTTTTTCTAAGGGCTACTGTGGTGATCGTTCAACACAACGCTACAGTATTTCGCCTGGCAACAAAGTTCCTAACACACAGTGAGGTGTTGTATTTGTGTAGGTATGACCACATCAGTGCAGCTTGGAAAAACACTACAGCGTGACAAATCACTGTTGACATCAAAGAATGCCAACTATCCCAGACACTGACTCTGTGTTACAGTAGCATAAAAGTAGAATAGGAGGACACAGCAGATGCCTTTGTGCATTGAGGGAGAGAGTTGTAGAGTGGTGGGTGGCGGATGGAGGGTGTAAAAAGAGAGAGGCACTGTTGCCTGAGTGCATTAATCATAGCCTCATCCATCAAAACCAATTTAGCCTGAAAGATCACCTTGTGCAGTCAGAGGAATTCTTCGGCTACCAACAGGCAGGAGACAAACCCATTGCCCTGAGACACTCGTGGCTGTGGAGACCCATGTCTCTGCAAATCAACTCAGGCATCACAATGAGGCAGGGGAGATTAAGACGATCCTCTCCAAACACTGTATCTGTGAACAACACAATGGAAAGGCTTGAGAGGCTGTGATTGTCATACAACTCTGCATGCAAGCACAGGAAATGTGTCTCTGAAGATTGCTTTCCTCTCAAATAATTATCCACCAGTGCACCATAATGAAATGTTAAAAAGCTCCAGCATTGGGTAAACTTGCTATAATTATCAACGATATTCCTATCTACTCCACAGGGGTAAAGTGGCATCGTCTCTCATCATAGACAGATGTGAAACAAAATAAGGCAGGCAAAAACAAAGTCCTGTTAGACAATTTATTTGATTATTTTCGTTTCACCAATCAAATGTTTTCAGATAAGTGCATTTGAAGGAGATGACATAAAAGCGTACTGTATTGAGATGTACCCCAAGTATGCATGAATCTTTTCCTCACTGATTGGATGCCAGACGACTTCAGGTTACTCGCGCTCGCATTCGATTTGTCGAGAGGGAATTCGAGTAAGCGGAGGGGCGGGGTCTGGTGGTGGAGTAAAGAAAAAAACAAAAACAATACTCACCAAACGCCATCTTGAAACTGTGGTCACAGAAGAGGAAAACGTCGAGGATAACGCACGCTTGACGAAACGCTGTGTTGCCGCTCTTGAATATACTCATGACTTGACAGCAGCCGGTTGAAAAAATAATGAACTCCTGATCTCATGTGCGTTTGCCTACGACGTTTCGGATGAGATCTTCATTGCTGCATACCATTTTTACAGACTCACATTGCGATCAATTGGGAAGAGGAAATATTGTATGTTTTCTGTTGAGACTCGGATTAGCTAGCTGTGTGCTAGCATACGTTTTGGAATATGAAGACTCAAAGCTGTGAGGACCAAGAGATGAGATGTATTAGTATTGACCACAACATGTGGTGTATTGAATCCTCTTTGAGATGTGGAACTCTTTCTTATCTAGCTAGCTAGATCATTATCAGTAGCTACCTAGCTAGCTAACGGCATTTTTAACAAGCTAACCAATTAGTTCGCTAACAGTTAGCTACAGTAGTAGCGTAGTTAGCTACAGTACTGTATGTATGAAGATTGCAAGGGTCAATTTCTTAATCTTATAGCTAGGTAATTTGACTGCGTTTGCAATTTTTTTCTGGTTTAGTCTAGCTTCTAGCTTGAATGTAAAGAACGATTAATATTCATAGATAGTAGATTGCCAGCTTGTGAATAACTAGTTACAGGTACCTTGTCAGCTTGCAAGCTGTCCAACAGTGCTGCCCGTTATAGTTTAATAGCTAGCTAACGTTAGACCAAGCTGCAACAAGTCACTCAGTCATGATTGTAACCATTTTGTAGCCTCTAAAAGTAGCTATATATCACCTCTTCCACGTTTTGGACATCATTTTCAGGGTCTTTAAACCTGTAGTAGCAAGATACTTGGCTGACTAGTGGACATTTTGGAGAGGGGTTAATCGAACACCTGCCAACTAGAAAGTCACTGTCAATACCACACTATGTTGACAATAGCTTGCAAACTTGCCGGCTAGCTGTTTCTGTCATTCTTTTCGCCCAGACCTTCACAACACACAGTGGGGGAACAAACCTTTGCTGCTGCGTGTTGTTTATTTCCCCGGAAATAAAAGAATTTCAATTGGATTGAAAATGGGAGCCGCAACCAAGTTGGCGTTTGCTGTTTTTCTCATCTCATTTTCCTCAGGTGAGTGAGCTCAGCTGTTTAAATAACTGTCTTTGTAGCGATGTTTGGTTGTTTTAAAAACTGTACATAAGCGATTGTACTATGTCTCTTGTGACATACACCTCTCTTACTAACTGTATTCTACTCCGGTTAAACAGAGACATAACTTTTTTATGTTGTTGTGGCCTTTAATAGCTGTACTGATATGACACATACCGTAAAATGTACATTAGTCCAGCCTACTGTATTATAGTATTTCTTGTCGCCCTGGCAAATGGGCTGTGCAACAACGGTTAAGCTTTAATACTTTAATTCATGTGACTGTCTTTTTCAGTCCAGTGTTTTTATAAGCGTGTAGATGTACGTGAATAACCTGAGTCTGGATTATTTTTACTTGTATCTTATCAACACCAACGTTCAGTAATGAGTGTATACATTCTTTCATTTTGGCCTCCGTTTGAATCGAACCCACAACATGCTGGTGCTAACTTGATGCTTCTGCCAACCGAGCTCATGGGACACTAGTTATTTCAAGACGTTCAGACATTTTTGTGCTTTAACAGGAAAGTATGGACAGGTAGATCAAGGTTTTAGCTAAAAGAGTATTGGGGCAGCAGCTTAGACCACTAATTCACAGAGGCCTCGCTTGTAGGACCCACTTTCTTAGTGTCAATCTACCTGGAATATATCTATATAGTCTTAGTGCTTGTGCAGCCATTTTTCTCCCAATACCTGAGCATCTAGGTTTTAAATGAAGTGTTTAATATCAACTAGACTCTACTAATATATTTGCGAGCTTTCACCTAAGTTCATGAGAGGTGCTTTGCAGTGACCGTCAGTGGGAATCTAGCTTTTCTACATGTTTTAGAGGAATGAAAATGTTGACCTTTTGAAGCAGCTTTACTGCTGTTCTACCCTTTATGTGCTATCTGAGCATGGCCGTAGTGTTCTATATGTATAATGACAACCGTGTGTAAGTTAGTGGAAGATTATGGTTTCTTTTCGTAGACCCCGGTTTTAAACCCATTCTCTGTATTAAAAAAAAAAATTGTATGTTGTGCTTTAATCTGAATGTAATTAGTCGTAAGTTACAACACACTGACTGCATTGTCAACCAGCCTATTTCATGATCAGGAAACTGTATGGGAAGTCATCTACACATACCATATTTGCCGAGTGAGGAGCCACTGTCAAGAAGTTAATATAATCTATGGGAAGTCTCCGTGGACAGATCCTTTCCTTTTTTCTTTCAAGTGTTTTGTCACTGCTTTATCACTGGTTTGTCACTGAACTACACAACATGCCATGGAATTCAGCTTCATTGTGTGGAGGTGGTGGACTTCTGGCTACACCAGTTCACTCAGTGAATACAAAGGAAGTCCGTGGTTGTATTTGATAATGTTTTATATAACAATGCGAATTGCTGCAAACAAACAAAGGCATACTGTTCCGGAGGATGAGTTGGTTACACAGTAAGCGTGGAATTTTTTTTTTTTTTTTAGTCTTGACCTTAGGTGACTGTAGTTAATGATGTAAGTCACACCCACTTGTCTCAACTAAACAACACTGATGTTTGACAGATTGAAAAGTTGCCTTTGCTTTGCTGTGTTTCTGTCTGGTGGTGGTGGAGCTCATGTGCATTTGTCTCATGAAGACTACAAATTGCTGACTTGGCTGAAGCAAGGTGACTATCTGGAATTAAATGCAGAGTCCTCACATTGGGGAGCAAGCTGCCTAGATAATCCTGCATGCTGTCGGCCTGTAAAATCTGCTGTTGCCCTAACAGTTGGTCGGTCAAGGTTATCCTTTCAAGGTTTGATGACACAAGTAAGAGTAATGGTATTAGCTAAGATTCATGCTGTCCATATTACACCTCTGACATTTTCATTGTGTATTGTCCTTGAATTACATGGGTTATGGTATTCTATCAATATCCTGGGCTACCTTATTTCATTCTGTGTTCAGTCAGTGTGATTGCATTCTATGGTTAAGTAGGATATAAGGTCAGGGGTACCTCCTAGTCCCTGAAGAACCCACGTTGAGAGGCTCAATAACAAGTTCAGATGAGTGTGTAGCTGCCAGCACTCCTCCGGGACTGATTTGGGACCAAGGTCCATTTAGTTTGATCCTCTTAAAAAAAAAAAAAAAAAAACAGGGCTAAGGAGGTTAGTCTGTACAGCCATATGCTGACGGTAAAGTCGCTGTAGCCCAGCCGCTCAAATCCTTAGCTCAAACGTTTGTAATTACTTATGTTGGCCTCACCAAAGCCAAGCCACTTCTCTGTATTTGTAATCATATCCTGGACATGTCATGTACAGTAATACATACACTGTATTTGTAATCACGTCCCGGACATGTCATGTACTGTAATACAGGCACTGTATTTGTAATCACGTCCTGGACATGTCATGTACTGAATACAGGCACTGTATTTGTAATCACATCCCTGACATGTCATGTACAGAAATACAGACAAGCTCAGCTGGATTGTGGATTTGTTTTCTAATAAACCGAAACCAAACTCTGCTTCAACGGCCTGAAGTGGCTGAGGGTTGGTGTGGGATAATAAACAGCTCAAATGCTGTTGCTCGACTCGCCACATGCTCATCGCACATTCCTTTCCAGACATTGGATGCTGTTCGGGTTACCTGTTGCCTTGGTCTCTAGTCTGGACCTGGATTCAAATAGGATTACAAATGTGAGCTGTGCTGAATTGGACCCAGCCTTACGCACAAGGGCCATTGGAACAGGCCTAGAAGTACAAAAGCCATGCTTGTTCATGTGGTTCAGGGTGGCTGAAGTGCACGCTTGAAGGGTTTGAGAAAGGACAAACACTATTTGAACCCATGCCTACTAGGGTCCCGGCCTGTCACCAGTTTCCAGGGAACCCTGAAGGGCCCAGAGCAGAGTGCAGGCATTCCTCACATGTCAGTCGCTGTAGAAGCGCTGCAGCCCCGCTTCCACTAGGGGCTCATGTTGATACTGTCAACCACCAGACAGATGTAGACAACCACTACCCTCCACCCCTTTCCTGTCAGAGGCTCCACTTGGTCCCGGGTGGATGGATGGCCCAGTTGGAGAGCATTTCCAATACATTAGCTAGCGACTTTTAAGAAGGTGGGGGGGCTGCACTAGAGGCCCAACATGTTGCTCGTTCTGTTTGTTGTTTAGGTCAAACTCTTTTCTGTCTGATGCAGTGTTTTGGTCACTGAGAGTTCCCCTGGAGTTGTCTGGCGCTGTGGCCCAGTTTCTTCAATGAGTCCTTACTGAATAATGCAAACACGGACCAAAATCTCAGGTGTGTTTTGTCACGACAGGTTTGCTTTCCCGCTGGACTGTAGCGGCGCAAGCTTGTTTCGACATGCACTTCCCTGTCTAGGGTCGCCACACTGAATACATTTGCCGTATGGAGTAAGCCACCCTCAATGGGACCCATCTAGTAAGAAACATATCCAGTGAGTCGTTTTTGTTCAGGCGTTCTTAGTTGTTTTCGTCCAGCCGAGTGACTGCTAGCCACAGTGCCGCCTGAACTTTTTAAGGTAGATTAAAACGTGGACGTGTCAGTTGGATCGCCAGAATTTAAACGCCCTTCCCCTGGAAGGCTCTCCCAGCTGCTTCTGCACTGCAGCCTTTTCCCAGTCCCCTGTTGATATCGATATACCTAGTCAATGGATGGACGTCCTCCCACTTAGGCTGTGTACGGCTTCTGTGCATCGCGGGAGGGTGTGACGGTAAGACCAGGACGCACAGTAAGGGACGCTACCGTCTGCTTTCACTTTCTGGCCAATGCAAATTCTCTCTGCTGTCAGGACTCCGGGGCCCAGAGAGGGGAAAAAAGGCCTTGTATTCCTGAGGACTATTAATGCGTGGTGCAGATGTTGCCTTGTGCTTCACGGGACTGAGGTAGTCTAGACAGACTGTCTACCCCACCCTTTGATCCCTGATTACTGCCGGTTCTTGTACATTTGTCATGTTCACATTTTAAGTCTCAAGACTCTCTGCCCTTGCTCTTTTGACTCCTTGGTAGATTTGTCATGCCTGGCTGTCATTGTTTTTTTTATACCCTCTCATTGACTCACTTCCTAAAGCACAGAGGAAAGTCTGGGGAGATTGGTTTTCTGTAGATATATTTGGCTCGATCAGACGGCTGGATTTAGCTCTATTAGGCTAATCACACTAAAGGGTTAGAGAGGGACCAATTAGGATGCTAATAATCGTGACTCACGGTCTATTTAAAGACCTGTGTGAAAAGGGTTGTGTTTTCCTGTAGGGCTTAAGCGTTGAGGATGAAAGGATTCAGAGTTACCACGGTGTAGAACTCTGAATCTTTGCATCAAGTAGGGCCGAAATCATGATCCCCTCCGCCAGATAGACCCAACACTGGTGGTGGTGAGCAGTCATTTTCTCCGTCGTGGTCGGGCTGCATTACCCTTCTGGGGATCAGCACTGAATTATGCTTTCTGCCCCAACCTTCCCGGCTTCAATTATGCTTAGTGCAATTTTCCTGCTCCCGAGATTTTTCCAGACAATTTAGCGAGCTTGGGTCAGTGACCTCACCCCTTCAGCCCCCCTACCCTGCTGCGGATAATGACCAAGATTAACACGTTCTTTCCTTCCTGTAGAATAAACTGTAATAACGTGCACTATGCACGGAGTTGGCTGTAGCCCGTTAGAGCCACAACGGGATCCTGGAACCAGCCAGCAGTAGACCCATTCGATTGGAGCCTCGAATGCTGGAGCCTTGAATGCAAGCAAAGCAACTGGTCATCAGCAGTATAATTGAACGGGGGGCCGTTGGGCTGTCGGACATTCCAGCGAGGATTAAGGGGATTCTGTTGCTGAGTTTGGTGGTTTTTAATGCTTGCATGGAAAGACTGCAGCCTTTGTGACAGGGCTTGGCTTGCCGTTAACCCACCCGCCACCCCCTGGTCACTGCTCAGTCTGACCCACACTAAACACAGCTCTTAATGTCCGTCTAGGCTCTAATGGTGTACCTGGCATCGTCGGCGCGTTCCGTACTAGTGCCAAACACCGTTGTACAGCTTGTAGGTGACGGGCCTTAATACGAACTGTTTGACATTTGAAATCTAACCGAACGACTCGTACGCCTGCACTTGTAGCTAGCCCAGTAGAGCCGACCGGTGATGTAGTTCGGTGTGCTTTGTTTGAATCGCGATTCATTTTGTATAGCCCGCACGGATACACAAGTCATTAGCCTAAGCCTAGCGCAGCACCGCCTCTGGCGCTGGACGGTTTTAACAATCACACGAGACGCAGCCGGACGTTTAGCCGTTAAGTGGCCAGTTCCCGGGAGGTGAGCATCCCTCACCCTGTCACGGTAAAGTGATTACACCGAGCAAACCGCCGGCGCGGAGGAGCAGTCCTCCTCTACTGTACGTTGCGTAACCATAACCCAATCCCCGGGAGCTGTGTGTGCAAGTGGGCTGGCGTGTCCGCCGGTTCCACTCTGCAGCGAGTCTCCGTTCCACTCAACGCGACCGGCTGATGGTCAGCAGGAACCCGTGCACTGCAGCTGTTGCACTGGTGGAGAGAGGCCCTCTGCTCCCATACAGCCACAGCAGAGAGAGAGAGGGGGAGGGAGGGAGCAGGTCCAGTGTTTTTCCGAAGCTTCTGCGGTATTGTAGATCATGGCAGAGCTCTGGTATTCAGTGAGATCAATGTCCAGGTAGGTAACTTTACAACAACTGCCCCCTAGGAGAGACTGACTGAGTGTGTGTAGTGTTTTTGGCCAAGCTCTGGCTCCTTCACGATGGGTGTGGGGAGAGACTGCAAGGACTGTGATTCAGAGAATTTCTTTTTTTTTATTACAGTGGATAACTCTGCTTCGTTGTACTCAAGCTGGTTGTTAAAGTGCAATGCAGTTATTAGGCTGAAGGAGTCCATTAAGTGCAATGAGACTTGAGAGCAATGTTCCCTCTCTAAGCTGTGCACCAGTGTGACCGCACAACTCCTCCAAGACTGGCTCGCAGAAGAAATGCCAGTACCCGCAGACCCACACAATGAAAAGTCTGCCCGATTAGTTTGAACTGTATAAAAAAAAATGGTAACCCTCATTGAATCCACAGCTTCAGAACCGTTTTCAGTGCAAAAAAAACATAACAAATCAAACCTCGCAAGACAGGTCTGTGATTTTTCTTGTAGGCAGAGCAAGTGCGCGTCAGACCGGTGCCCCAAAGCCAAGCGGTGTTACAGTAGGGCTGTATGCAAATATGCCATTCGTCACATGGTCCATCTAACAGAGGTGCGCTATCTTTCACAAGTCTGCATTTTCTAAACACAGACCTTCCGAAAGCTACGTTTTTAAGATTTTAACTTAGTTCTAATTTAACCAACAAACGGGGTGCCCTCAGTGTTCGAGAGTGCAGAAAAAAATAGGCTTATGGAATGCTGTGTGAATGTGGTTTTCTTCACATCTAGAAGTATGAATCACAGGTTACAGTAATACAATCTGAAAGGTATTACAGTGATTGTACTCGATTGGCTGTGTTGATGAAATATGAACGCTGTAAAAGTGTGTGGTAGAAAAAATGAAAAGATCTCTACAAGCATCGATCATTATTCCTTGAATCATTTATTGGAATAGGATTTCCATTTTGATGTTATTAGTTTCACATTTAACAAATACTCAAGTCTGTATTAAAGTTTTTTTCCCATTCAATTCATTGTCACATAAGCTACATTGATATGGTGAACTAAGCATCCCCCCCTTAAAAAACACAGTGCATGTTTCTCAGAGTTATTAACAAAATGTGATTTTAAACAGCATAAGTAAAATAATGAACTTACAGCTTCTGCCGCCAAATCCCACTTTTCAGATTGCCATTTGAAATTGAATCCCATGGTCAATTCCCATGCGTTTTCAGAAGGCAAGAAAACAATGTAGCACCTTATGACTATTGATCACGGCAACTCATTCATTATTTTTGCAATCAATGTGACTGTATAATTGTCCAAACATTTTTATTTAATTGAAATAATTGTTATTAATGTATTAACTGAATGCTCACTGGCAGCAACAGAAAGGTCGAAAACAGTCCAAAAATGTGAAGGAGGTAGGTAGAATCTGAACTTGTCAAATAAGAAACGCTCAACCCATGCCTAACTTTCTTCTCACCAAGCTTGTGCTCTCATGAGTGATTACCTTTTCTGACCTCTACGCCCTTGCCTTCGGCTAGCTCGTGTGTTTTTGGAGATAAATGCCTCACCGTTTAACTTCTTGACATTCCTATACACAAGCAGTGTTGCCTAAGGGTAGGTTACCTGAAGCATGAACGCGAGAGGATGGTTCAGGGCTGATCTCTACTCCAGCTCCTGAGAAACACTGGTGTTGCTGCAGACACGTTGTCCAGCCTGGCGTCCTCTACCTGTTATAGCTAATATGTTATTTCCAAGAGGAGCACATCTCTAACGCCAATACCCGTGCACTGCTGCAGTCCCTCCACCATCACGCCTTTACGCAACCCAGGCATTGCTCTCAGTGGCTCTCCACTTAACCGGTCTCTCCAATTCCATCTGAGTTATTGCTTCCTCGGTCAATTACTTTCGAGGGCGCCACCGATTTCACAGAGGTGAGGTTGGGTGAAGAAAGCCACCCATACTCTCTTCTGAAGTCCCTCGTCAGTGTTTACGCCTGACGTCTGACAGTTGTGGAAGCTGAGGTAATTATTAAAACTGCGAGCAACTGAATGAATAAATGAATGACTGGCAATTTCACCAATGCATTCACTTGATCTTGGGATTGATTTGGGTTTTGTTAGGTAACAGGAAGAAGCACCCAACTTGAAGCAATTCTGTGTGGACTGAGGTTTGTGTTCTTTGTGTTCTGTGTCTCCCACAAAACCAACTAGTGAATCATCAATAATCACCATTCATTAGGATATTTGCTCGGTTCTGATTTTGATATTCTTGTAACATTATAATCCATTGTCTCTAAAAATACATCCCAAGTAATCCTTTTAATCGGTACTTAAGACAGTCCATAAATTAATTATTGAAATAATTTAATCAGCAAAGTGAGCAATTCCACCCTCCACAATGACTGTGCCAAGTCTTTAATGAATAGTTTACAAATACAAACACACAGAAACACACACCCAACCACACACACACACACAGCAGGTCCCCCATGCAGTCCATAAGATGCACTGGATTCCGCAGAACACTTCATTAGCTAAACCCCCATCAAGAGGAAACCGTTTTGGCTTGGTCCCATTCTGTCCTCCACCCACTCGGTTTATTACAACACTGTACAGTAGGACCTGTACTCATTCCCAGCCAGAAAATGATGCCTGGCAGGCGAGGTGAAGCTACAGAACAGTCGCTCTCTATCCTCTTCTTTCTCTCTTTGAATGAAAACAGAAGCAGTGTCCTATACACAGTCTGAAATATTTCTCTCCCACATCCTTCTTTCTCTTTATTCTGTTGGGGTTTGTAGAGCTGCTAGTGGGGTCGTGACCCATGCCACCACTCCCTGCGGTCAGCAGTCACTATGCTGTACGTAAAAGGTAATGGCCTCATCAGTGTGACCCACTGTGTTTGATTGCATTTAGCCAATCATTGTTCAGTTAACCTTAGCTGATGCCTGCCCTGTGGGTTTCAGTTTTTATTTTTTAGCTGTTCATAGAGGGTTATGCTGATTGTTATGTTAGCCTTTGAGCTGGGGGCAGATCAGGCTGAGCACCAGTTGTGGCTAACCATTGTTGAACACACAATCCATGGGTTGTCTTCCATAGCGCAAAGAAGACATGTTCAAATCACCACTGGTATTGTGTGAGGCGGTTATCTTAACGCTACTACTAGAGCGTCTTCTGAAAAGGGATTGTGAGTTGACATTGTAAACCTGTGGTGAGGGGTGTTTATGTTATGTCTGAAGGCCTGGCTTTTAAAGTGTTTTGGTTAACCGCAAAAAATAGCTCCTGTTGTGATGGGGCTTCAAACCATGTGGCTCCCCCAGCAAATTGTTTTTTTTTTATTATTACATGCATTGTGAATTTACATGTAATTCCATTTTGATTTCCTGTTGTTAAACAGAAGGAAGAACGGTTCTGTTTAGCAGAGGATTGTGGGTAGCATAGTTTTTAAATAGGTTTTAAATAGTGAGCCTGGCCTGCTGTCATTCTGTAGTGCTGCCCTGTTGTCATAGGGGAAATGTTGCAGAGGGGGTGTGCCCTTGTTTTTGGGGGGATCCCATGGACCTTCCCTCAGACTATGTTTATGTGGAAGTACTAAGAAGTACTTTTCAAATGGACTTTCTACTCCAACGTCAAAATAAATAGATCAACCGTTTTAATATGGGGTTGTCCTGTTTGTGAAGTTTTTACACGTGGACTGTTATAGCACCTTAAAAGTGCTTCTATGAGGATGTGTGTCCATTTTCAGTATTTATGGTAATAAGTTTAACGTAGCACAGCTCCACAACTAAATAAATCCAGCGGAATCGCTGGTTCTGCATTTTAACTTCAGTCTTTAGGTGATAGGTTTGAAGGCTTGTTTGTCGACTTAGTACTGTAGGCCATTTCGCAAATGCTCAACGTTGCAAGCATCCACCCCATCATTTATTTCATCTGGAGAGTTTAGCCTGAATCTAATAAATCACTACAACAAATGAGTCATTGATTCATTGTGAAACACTGAGTTGTTTGTGAGAAGTTCATCACTCTAGTTTCACTCATTATCTCTGCAAACAAAAATCATTATTTTTCAAACATTTTGACTGTTTCTTTCCTCTGGTAATGTGCTGCCAACAAAGAGCTGTTCTATACCACAAAGCCAGTCTATGTCCCAAACAGCCCCCTTGTTCTTAACGTAGTACACTACTTTAGAACCGGTCCACTGGGGGAGTGCAATTTGTCCATAATAACGTGGCATTTGGAACGCAGTTATGTGGGAGGGAATATGTTTTTAAGTCACTGTATCTGTGGGCTTTGTGTTGGTCATGCTACACTCTTATCCTGATTAGTGTCTGAAGGAACTGTGACTAACAATCGGGTCAGGACATTGAGCATTTCTTCAGAGTGGTTTAGTTGTTGTTTCCATTTTGGTTCAGCCGTTGAATTTGATCATATAGACTTGGCCTCACTGATAACGTGCAGAAAAACTGTTTATAAGGATCACTTAGTTTGTACTATAGATCTACAATGGCCAATTCATAGCCTTAATACCATGCTTCCATTATACAGCCTAGTCCTGTATTTGGAAATAAAGCCACAATTCTGCATCTGATTCCCCGTGTTGCCTTGCACTCCTGTAAAGAGAGGAGAGATGTGAAAGTTTGGCCTACCACCAGGACACAGCAGCGCGGCCTGGCAGGCACTGAGGCCGTGACGTGGTACTGTCGCGGCCCAGGTCTGCTTAGCCAAGCCAGGGTGTGAGATACCAGAGGCAGACTGCCAGGGGTTGCAAGCAGCCTTCCAGCAGTCTACAGCCTGGGGTCAGAGCAGCACAGCCCCGCTGAATGGCCCAACCTGCAGCTGTACTCAGGCCGCTTCCTTAGTGACAGACCCAAACAGAGCTGTTCTCAGGCTGCTTCCTTAGTGACAGACCCAAACAGAGCTGTTCTCAGGCTAGCTCCTGAATGACCGAACTAACCCAAACTGTTCTTAAGCTATTTCCTTAGTTACAGAACCAACCAGAACTGTTCTCATGCTGCTATTTCTGTGAGAGAACCAACCAGCTTTTCTTCTGGCTGCCTCCACATTTGCCACATTTCCACTGGTGCTTTACCCCGGTACCAGGGCTACACCGGTGATTTATGCTAATGTTAGCTCTAGACTTTCCTGTTTTGACTACACGTTTAGTACTGAGGACTTGGGGGGGCTCAGATGGGGAGGGAAGATTAATCTTAATCTTTACTGATTAATCTTAATTAATCAGTACGATTTGGCTTTCTGGTTATGAAAAATAAAGTGCCATTTTTCTGGTAGTAAAATAAAAATAACAATAAAGGCATGCTCAGTTTGTTGATAATACGGAGTCTCAGCACTCCGTACTTCTATTGTGTCACTGGCATCGTACCACCTTCGGTCGTTCCAACTCTTTACATTGAGTCTTTGCTTCCCTGTACTGTTGCTTTATTTTCTTTTATCAGGGATCTGTTTGTTAGATCAGATGAAAACCATCACGAGAAGCCTATAGACTAAGCAAATGATACACATCGCTATTTAAATAGCACAGCATGCGGTTTTTTCACAGCACGTAACGCGTCAAACCCCGCCCTAATTTCTAATGTCCGGGGCTTGGCACCAAGTGAGAGCTGGGCTGCTTGACCAACATGTCAATGGAAACGGAACATAGTCTGGACTTTGGGGTAAAACAAAAGTGTTTGGCAGGAGTGGAAACAAGACATTTGATTGTACCAACAAGAGGCAGTTGAAGAAGCTGAGCCAGGTTCAGGGCAAGCTGAGTGCTGGGAGTCAGGTTCCACAGAATCAGATGGAGAGATGTACTTGGCTTGGGAAGACACCAAAGGAAGGTTGAGGGGTTCCCACTGGAGGAATGGTAGCAAAAAAGAACCTCATACCCACCATAAAGCATGGTGGCAGTGGTTTGGGGCCTCCTGGCTTGGTCAACTTTCGTTCATAATTCGACTAATCCTGCAGCCCTAGTTGGAGATGTACTGTAAAAAAGAGTGGGCAAAAATTCCTCCCAGTTGATGTAAGAGACTGTTAGACAGATACAAGAAACTGTTACATTTATTTCATCAAGGGGCAACATAAGCTATTGGATGTACTGTACTTATTTTGTTCACACTATGGAATTGCATTTCTGATGATTTTTTATTAATAATTGATTGTAAAGCACAAGTTTTCAGTGTCATTTGTTTAATCTGGTTAACTTTATCTGTCAATAGTGTTGAAATGAAGATGACATGTACATGTCCAAATATGTTTAAAAATAAACTTTCCAGGCATGTACTCACTTTTTCCACATGTGTACGATAGATAATTGCTGTATACAGGCACTCTGCATTCCATTGTGCGTAGGAAGAAAATTAGCCTTGATATAATGGGCATATACCATACCCCTTTGTGCCCGATTAGCAAATCCCCCATGCGTCACTGGGCAAATCTCCTTCATCAATGATTATTGCCGGACTTTAGCCCTCTGTGTGGGCAGTTCTTTGAGCGAGGCAAATGCAAAGCACGCTGGGGAAAACGTGGGCAGGATGCAGTGTGTGTGCTTGTTATGGTCTGAAGGTCTAGATGCTTTCAAAGTGGAACAACGGTCACATTACTACCCTATTCAAATGACCAAGTGCCTCCTTTTTTACAAAAAAAAAAACAATCCCACTCAAAATTAGGTGGGCCCAGGTCAAGACGTCCCACCCATCACACCATGTATGCTGTTTACACGGATGTTTAAAGGACCTCCTGGCTCTGGCCAGTAACGCTGTTGATTTCTAGCCAGACCGTTTGAGGCCGTGTCCTGCTGAAAATGACATGACCTAGCTAGAGTAGGACGGAACGATGGCTACACACACACACGTACTGTACAGTATATATAGCCAAGCTGTTCTGTTTGAAAATGCATGTTGTTGTTTTTTCCTGCTCTGGGTTCTTTGTGGTAACAGGCTACAACAGGAATAGTACATTAAACCTACAGTTAGTAAAAGCCTTTACATTTTATGAGCACTGGTGTTCAATGAACAGAACCAATAAACACTGTAGTTGAGCCCAGGGCTCAAGTATTCAGTGTTACTCCAACTTTTGGAATTTAAAAAATATAAGATACAAATATAGGCTTTTCTTCTGCTTTGGTGGACAGGAAAGTAGAGAACGTTTTGTCAGTGGGACAGATTTGAAGCCAGTGTTGCAGCAGTACATGTGCATCGGCTGTAGCGGCTTAGCCATCCAGCACTTTGGATTTGAAATTTATACAACAACTGTGGGGTTTAAGTGCAGAATTTCAGCCTGAATTTGAGCGATTTTTCCCTTCATTTTGGATTAACCATTAAGAAATCCCAGCACATTTTGTATGCAGTCCCTCCAATGTTATAGTAATAGTAGAATTATTTTGACCGATCAGTATTATGTACAAAGTAGTCATGTTGAGTACTTGGTTGCATAGCCCTTGCATGCAATGGCTGCCTGAGGTATGCGACACACACAGTGTTGTTGTGGTGCTAACGTGGCCCCATAGAATGGTGAAGTGTCATGTTCTCACAACAGTGTCACACCCATTCTTTGTTCTATGGTCACGTCTCAAAAAATGCTTCTCTGTTAAGATTTATGCTGTAGACTCTTAAAACAAAATATTTTGGGGGTTCTTGACATTGATAGTGCTGGGGGAACCCTCATAAGCTCAAGAAGAAAAACGTGCTGAACGTACCTTTTAACAGTGTTCTTCAAAGAGCTAAATGGGGGTTCCCCCACACTAGTTATTTGTGAACCTCTAAGACGTTTTCCGTTCCCGGCTGTGAACGGCTCTGTCATGGTCTGTGGTGCAGGTGCCATCCTGGGAGGCTCAGAAACACAGGAGTGTGTTTATTACAACTCCAGCTGGGAGAAGGAGAGAACCAATCGCAGTGGCATCGAGCCGTGCTATGGGGACAAGGACAAGCGGCTCCACTGCTTCGCCACCTGGAAGAACTTCTCAGGAACCGTCGAGATCGTCAAGCAGGGCTGTTGGCTGGACGATTACAACTGCTATGACAGGTGGGTTGATTAAGACCGGAGGGCCGACTAAACCCTTGGCCCCTTGCATTGCCAGAGTAGTGGCTTCAATAACGAGGCTCTTCAATACGTAAAAAGTGTATTGGATAAAGTTGCTTTGGATATCTAAATAAGATGTCTGCTGAATAATGTAAATTATTGTAAAGAATTACACTTGGGGCTTATGGTATGAGCAAGCAAATGCTACCTGTTGTGTATTTCTTCTGAAGGTTTAGGTTTGAGTTGATGACTCAGTGTTCTTAGGTTTTATACTTTTAACATCTCACTTGAGCAACACTTACACAAACATACGCCTAAAAACTATTCCCCAACCACACAGACAGCCCCACCAAGTCCCCAAACCTCCTGAAACATGTCTACACTGTTTAACATTTCATAGAGAGGGGGAGAGAGGGTGTGGGTGAGGGACTGACAGACAGTGTGGGTGTGGGTGAGGGACTGACAGACAGTGTGGGTGTGGGTGAGGGACTGACAGACAGTGTGGGTGTGGGTGAGGGACTGACAGACAGTGTGGGTGTGGGTGAGGGACTGACAGACAGTGTGGGTGTGGGTGAGGGACTGACAGACAGTGTGGGTGAGACCGAGAGTCAAAGTGTGAGTGAGGGAGTGGGTCAGGTTCGGTAGAGAACTGCCAGCACACGGCTCACTACCTTTTTGACAAAGGTGGTGTTCTTTCTGTTTTTTCCTCTCCTGTAGTAGTGAATGTTCTTTCTGTTTTTTCCTCTCCTGTAGTAGTGAATGTTCTTTCTGTTTCTTCCTCTCCTGTAGTAGTGAATGCGTGGAGAGGAAAGAGAGTCCAGATGTCTTCTTCTGTTGCTGCGAAGGCAACATGTGTAATGAGAAGTTCCTGTACAGCCCAGACCCACAGGCCGTCCAAAGTAAGTCCTCTTGTAAGTTCACACAAGCTCCTGTGACGTCGGTAACCATAACCCAGTCTAGTCCCCGAAAAGCCACTACGGACACAATGTCTTGTACTTCATCAGAGATGCCCCCCACCCCCCTTCCGTCTCTGTGGGGGGCAAGGGGACAGAGGGGCCTTGATCTGGAGGAACTCCTCGTATCAGGAAGTGTGGTAAATTAGAGCAATGGTATAGTGGTGCAATCCAATCATGTCTGCTCCTGTGCTAGAGAGAAGTGTGATTACATAGCGTTGTCTGATCCAATCAAACATAAGAGCGTACCGTGCTGTACGGTAAGGCTTAGCTGTCGTTTCTTTGAGGGTCGCTTGTTCTTTAGCCAGTTATTTTTGGCTGCCGGCTGTATCAAGTTACATCACAAAATGCATTTGACAACGAGTCTCACTACTTCGAGGATTTTGTCAAAGCGACCCAGATTTGTTGTGCTGCGTTGGAATGTTTAGTGTATTGCATTGCTACTTTTCTGAGCTAATGAAATTTGACATGATAAAAAAAGTGTGAGGGAAGCAATTTGAGGAACGAAAGAACACACATACAGTTTGGAGCACAAGAATGGGTTTTTGAGGTAGTAAAGGTAGAATCCTCAATATAACTAGAGGCATGAGTGCCTCTGAATTACACTTGCAGGTTGCTCTGCAAAACACTTACGCTTATGTAAGGAATTAGCCACGAGTGGGTGTGGTATATGGGCAATATACTACGGCTAAGAGCTATCCTTAGGCATGACGCATTGAGTTTCTGGACACAGCGCTTAGCTGTGGTATATTGGCAATATATCAGAACCCCCCCCCCCCCGACTTCATAAACCGGTTACCAACGCAATTAGTGCAGTTAAAACTGATGTGATGTCACCCACGTGTTATGTGACCTTACAACACTTCTTCCTGCTCTAATTGCTATCAGCCAATCAGCATTCAGGACTGAACCCACCCGGTTTATGAAAACAAATGCATACAGTTGAAATACGTTTCCTGCACTACCTGTACCTACATGGTTTCTCTCCACCTCTTTCCTTCCACCGCCTACTCGGCATACCCCCTCTTCCTCGATACTCCCTTTCCTCCTTCCCTCTCCCCCATCACAGCGACCTCCAACCCGTTCACCCAGAAGCCTCAGCTGTTCAACACCTTGCTGTACTCTCTAGTGCCCATCATGAGTATTGCCGCCATTGTGCTCTTCTCCTTCTGGATGTACCGACATCACAAGTTGGCGTACCCGCCTGTCCTGGTGCCAACACAGGTAAGAAGAAATGCTACCCGTGTCTACACGTGTGTGCGTGTGCGTGCAGATGCGTCATGTCTCTCTCCGGTGTTCAGAATAAACTGAAAATCTACTCCCTGTGGCGGTGTTTTAATCACTCCTGATGTAGAAGTGACTCACTCACAGTTTCAAAAAGAACACGGCGCAAAACAAAGGACGTGCGCGCAGTGCCACTCAGCGCCACACGCGTGATGAGCTGAAGGCCGAATGGCTAGCCCCGCCTCGGAACACTCACTGCTGATTGGCTCAAGGCTGACAGCCTAGCCCCGCCTCAGAACGCTCACTGCTGATTGGCTCAAGGCTGACAGCGAGCCGCGCCTCAGAACGCTCACTGCTGATTGGCCAGGGTCAGGTGGAGCAGGCAGGCTGGGTCAAGCGGGGGAACCTCGTACTCTTAGATGAGTGGCGGAGCACCCATGATGCCGTTTAGGTCTGACAGAGAAAGTGACGCAAAAGCAAGTAAGTCTTTCTCACTCCCCCTCTCTCTCCCCCCCTCCACCTCCCCTCCCCCCAACTACTGTTTGGGGGGAGGCAGGCTGTTTCTGATCTGGCCGATTGCCTCATCTTGTAAGCAGCTGGTCTCTTGACACTGGACTCACCCGCGCCGCCGTGTTGTCCCCGTCCCATCTGATTGGTTACAGCAGGCGGCCGCCCGTTTAAACCTGCCCCGTGTGGTTCTCATTAAGAGCCACTAGATCAGGGGACCGGTGGCACCGCAGCCTTGAGAAGGAACAGCAGGGGCGTCTGTTTAGTAGCGTCAACAGTGATGACATGCAGGAAATGCTAGACTGGCGTTAAAGCCTGCTGTGCCACCGTGGAGCACAAGCCGAGGACGGCCTGATGAATTCAGACTTTTAAAGATAAACACCAGCGGCCGGGCGCCTCGTCAACCTTTTAAAGAGACGCCGCCGTCACACATTCAGCCAGTATCTCCTTGTGGTCATTAGGCAGAGCTAGAGTTGGCTGCGTTCTTAAAGTGCCTTTAAAAACCTTTGAAACATCGATTAAACTCCTGACAGGCAGAAGAGGGAGTCACAACACAGGCACATCTCCAATCGTAATTGTCAATGTGACGGTTCTACCTGTTAACAATATCCAACCGTAGCCAAGCCGGTCTCCGTTAATACGAACCCACATGATGAGTGGCGCCAGCCATAGAGAATCAAACCATGTTGATTTTTCGAGCTCGGTCACTGCCATTGGACACAACGCGACAGTAAAGCAGCTGCGGTTGATTTTCAAGGGAGACGCTGCCTCAGTGCCTGACTGACTAGTGTAGCAGAGTCACGTTAGTGTTGGTGTTTGTGACCCACCTTCACAAAAACGCTTCAGGATTCGCAGGAAAGGAGACGGTTGCTCATTCTGTTCTATTAGCCTCCAGTATATTCTGTTTCTCACAGCCCCCGGCACATTGACATGAGGCAGTGGGACCAGGCCAAACTGCCCACATATTTGTCATCAAGGCTCTGTTTTTTATGCCACCATGAGACAGGGAGGCTGGAGGTGGCACAGCTGCTGACTACAGACAACACGCACACACGCGCGCACACACGCACTCAGGAACACAACTTTCACACTTCAGACCCTGAAGAGAGGACAGAAACAGATCGAAAGAAACGCAAAAGGAGAGAGTGACAGGCGCAAGATAGGAAAGAGGCGCAATGCCCACCCTTTTCACATCATAGGCCCTAGAGACAGACTGAGGTACAGATGGAGTGACGGAGATGGGGAGAGAGGGACGAGGAGAGAGAGAGAGAGAGAGAGAGAGAGAGAGAGAAGTACAGAGTTGCGTTTTAAAACCCCTTTATTGGGTCTAAGAGCCCACAACACAACAAATACTTAAACAAACACCAAGTACAAGCACAATTTACACCAAATCATCCTCCACGGCAACACAACACAACAATCCCTGAATACCCCAGATGGCCATGAACAGCTCAAGGTTCCTAACCTGTTTGTAGTGGACATACTAAACCCTCAGTCTAGCTGCCAGCATCCTCTCACACATGCCCACCACGTCCACAGACCCCTGGCCCAGAATACAATTCTTCCGTGTCTGCCCCTGACGAAAAGACCGGTACAGGGAGGGAGGGAGGGAGGGAGGGACCGGTACAGGGAGGGAGGGAGGGAGAGAGGGAGAGACAGAGAGAGGGAGGGACAGAGGTTGAGAGACAGGCAGATCCCTCTTTTACCAGAAGCATCTATCATCCAGGACACTGCTTCTTCATCTGCCTCCAATCCACCCTCCTCTTCCATCCTCACTGAATACAATTTCTTTTTGCTTCTTTTTCTATCCTTTAACTAGCACGCCTTTCATATAATGATAGAGGTAAGATCAGTTTAATTGAACTTTAAAGCTTTTCAACTCCACTGGGTCCTGGTTGGGAGACAACTTGACCAGTTTCATTTCTGACTGCATCCCCATTTTATTTCTCTTTCTTTGGAATGGGTCCATTGTTGAAAATGTCTTCTTTCTGTGAATCATCTCATCTTACATGAAGTTATTTCTGTTTGCATGGATGTCATGTTTCTGTCATTAGGCTAGATGCACTTTGGAAACGATCAGTGACCAAATAAAGTGCATGTATTTAACAGTTCACAATCACTAAGCATGGATATCAACATCTGATTAATATTTTGCACTTTTCATTGTGTGTAGTAATGTATAGAAAGGCTGCCTTTGAAATGGCACATTGGCCCAAAGCTCTCTGCTTATAGATTATACACTGTGTAGAGGATACAGTGTGGGCCGTAGCTCAGGTCTTGTGCCAGCACATGGATGAAAGAGGCATTAGACCAATTTAAATACAGGAAGTCTAGAAACATGCCCTTTGATGTGGCACTTATCCACATTATACCAGCTTTTCTCCACAAAGGACTATTGTTAACTCTTTGCAACACGTGTTGCTTTCTATGTCATTTGTTGTAATTGAAGTAGCTGAGATGTTTGATGTTTGATGGCCTCAGAGCATGGGTGGGTGGGTGGGTGGGTGCGCATGTATGTAGAGGGGTTTCGATGGTGGGAGCTGGCAGATATGTTTCAGTTTCCTGCAGTGCAGCTTGGTGTGCTGACAAAGTGTAATGTACCCGATTTCTCTTGTGATCAGAGCCCGGTTCTGGTGACACTGGGCAGGTCAGAGCCCACATCAGAGCAGACCTACTGAAGAAGCTGTATCTCCTGTCTCTGACCAAGTAGATGGGGAAGAGGTCCGACACCTCACCCTCTCTTTCCACGGTTATGGGTTGGGCAGTGAAATGACCACACATTTTTTGGCATACATTCGTTTTTTAATTCTTGTTAAATATAAATTATATATAGTACCAGTCAAAGGTTCAAGTGAGTGGGTGTGTCCAAACTTTCGACTGGTACTGTGTATTTGTGCTGTCTTTGGTGTCATGTAGTACACTTGATATGGATTAGGATGTCATTCAGAGCCAGCCTAGGTCTGGATTTTATAGAATTACTGTCAGCTCACCCAAGCCTCCCTCTTCCAATTACCCTGTCGGACATCCAGCGTGTGTTATGATCCTTAGTTTGCTTCCTGTGTCATGATTCCATGGGACTTGGGCTTATAGAGCAATGAATGGTTCATTGTGATCGCTCCTTGTGTCTTGCTCCTCTATAGCTACATTGCTAGCCAAGGATGCTTTTCAGTGGCGTGTAGGACAGTAATTTCAAGCAAGGCCCGTACAGTCAGAAGTGTAGGGAATGGGGTGGTCTTTAAAAAGCCCCAGCTGTCTTACCCCCAAGACACCTCCAAGGATGGAATACATTGTAGTTTGTTCATTGCTAAAAAATGACATGATAAACTGGGAAAGTGTTGAGGACCCCAGCGTTCACTCTTTTATTAGCGCCCAGGGGCGACTCTCCATTAAACACAATATGGTTTTCAGTCCTGCTTTTAACGATTCAGCGTTCAAGCATCTGATTAATTATTGAAACGTTGGGGAGAAGTGAAGCGTAAGCATGTAGCGCGAGCAAACGTATATGATGTGTTTACTTCGACCATGGCCAATGTCAGAGCTACCGCCGTCGATGGAGACAGCCTGTCCCAACCTCCCCCCCCACTCATCCACCTGTCCTTTACTGGCTGTTCTGTCCTTGAGGACGTTCAACGAGCCGCCTTGTTTTTTTTTTTGGGGGGGGGGGTTCCACATTGACAGTAACTGACTGGTAAACCTTCATAACGGCCAATGTTTCAGTTCTCATTGTTTCCCTTTCTTTCCCCTCCTCTCTCCTCTTTCTCTGTCCCTCCTCTCTTTTGTCTTCCATCTCCTCTCTTTCTTTCTCTATTTTCTCCATCTTCCTCCTCTATCTTCATCTGTATATACCCATCGTCCTCATTGCTGGCTTTTTCTTAACCTCCTTCCCTCTGTCTCTTTGTTTTCCCTCGCTCCCTTTCTCCCTTCTTTTCCCTTCTTGAAAGTCACACGTGGAAGTGATTAGTTTAATCCAGAAGACCGGCTGACTTGACCCACTTTATATTTGGAACGCTCAAACATGCGCGCGCACGCACACACGCGCGCACACACACACACACACACTCACACAGACTGTGTTGTTGTTGAGCCGTGTCCTGCCCCAGCCTAGAGAAGGAGAGGCTTGACCTATCCATTCAGGCCACTCCGGTCAGGCTGCTCTTAATGCAATACTTAACCCATATATAAATCTTAATACGCTGCCGTATAGTGTCATGTGAGACAGCGTCACTTCAGGGCACTCCCACACCTTCGTTGGTTTCAACCGCTGCAGACCACTGCTGTGTCTTGGGTGTCCACTCACATTTCTGCACCGTATAACCCTCACAACTAATACAGGCTTCCTTTATGAAACAAACGTATTAATAACACAAGGTCCCACATGGCATCAGGTCATTAGGTGTAGCGCCACATTCACTACACGTGTGTCTTCTAGAGACATGGATATTGCCTGCCTTGGGAAACGGGCAGACCAGCGTTGTGTTGGTCGAACAGAATGGGGCACAACCAGTGATCTGAGCAAGTTTGAGTGTGGTGCCATCGCTTGTTGGTTTCCGTACCCTGAAAGAGAAGCTTTTCAGAGGGACACTGGGGTCCGGATGTACCTAATAAACCATCTGCGGTTGGAGCAGATTGCACATCTTGCATAAAGTTAAAAACAACACAGCTCTTGCTATAACAGTTGTGAAGCAAATGAGATAAATTGTTGAGCAAATATAAATAAATCAATATCCCCTATTTAGGCACTGGATACCGGGAGGAGGCAAACCTGTTCTTTCTGTGCGAAGCTCAACTAAAAAGCTATCACGAAAAATAGAATTGGCATTTTAATGTACTTCCCGAATCAATTAACTGAATTGAAATGGAATTGAGCCCAACCTGAGTTTGTAGGGCTTGTGGCACTGGACTGATGTAGTGTTTGTATTGATCCCATTAGCAACCGTCTGTCTGTCCTGTAGGACCCGCTTGGGCCACACACGCCTCCCTCTCCAGTCATGGGACAGAAACCGCTGCAGTTGATCGAGGTCAAAGCTAGGGGGCGCTTTGGTTGTGTCTGGAAGGCTCAGCTGCTCAACGAATACGTAGCTGTCAAAGTCTTCCCCATTCAGGTAGGTGCTGATGTCAATGGAGCGATCATGCAGTTTGTGGTTAAAAAGTTTGTTGTGTTTAAAATGTTTGTGAAAGACCTCTGCTCTGTGTTATTGGTTCATTTATTACAATAATTCATTTAATTTGTAATTGTACATCACACAACCAAGAAATATCCAAATGAATGTAATAATCAATGGCGTCGTTCCATTAGCAGACGCTTATCTGTGATACACGCTGCACGTGGGTAGACCCAGGAATCAAACCCACTATGTTTGCTTTGCAAGGGCTGTGCTCTACCAGCTGACCAACAGAGGACCTGATATTGTGTGTTCCTCACAGGACAAGCTGTCATGGCAGAATGAGTACGAGATCTACAGTCTAAGTGGGATGAAACACGAGAACCTGCTTCACTTCATCGGTATAGAGAAGAGGGGTAACAACATGGATATAGACCTGTGGCTCATCACAGCCTACCATGACCACGTACGTACACGCACGCACGCACGCGCGCACACAGGGTCGGCCTCCATAGCAAGTTTCCAATAATTGCAGGTTGTCTGCCCCCAAGTGGTTGGCCTGTGTTACTGACACTCCCTTTTTGCACACACACACCCGTAGTGGGATCAGTGATGGAAGGCTGACCTATATATGTTTCCAGATTAGCATCCTGCAGGCTGAATAGAGAAACAGACACTAATGCTGCATTCACACTGGACGCAGCCAGGGGCTAACAGCCTCTTAAGCCCATGGGCTAAGAGAATGCAGAGGTAACAGCCCTTAGAGGTGCGGGCAAAATGTATGTTTTAAACCTTGCATTTTGAGCTGGATTTGTGTTATGTTGTTTCTGTGGGCAGAATCTAGAAGTAGATTGACTATCATACCTCGGGTTAGCCATGAAATTCCAGGTTTGAAAGCGAGTGGTTTTGCTGACATGGGGCACACACCGGCTGATACATGACGGAGACCCTTTTTGGCTCAGCAGCGCCAGTACAACCAGTGGCACCAACACTGCGGAGTGCCTCTAAGCGTGTTCCTCTCACAGGGCTCTCTGACTGATTACCTGAAGGCCAACGTGGTGTCGTGGAACGAGCTGTGCCACATCTCCCAGTCCTTGGCCCGGGGACTTGCCTATCTCCACGAGGACATCCCAGGCCTGAAGGACGGACACAAGCCTGCCATCGCTCACAGGTGGGTGGGGGATCCCTTCACAAGCAGAAGACACATGGAGGAAAAACCAAACAACGTTGACGGGGGCACTGATGGCTGCTGGGACGAGAAGCGTTCGTGACATCAGCAGGGTCGGGGCTACTCCTTGAATGATTGTTTCTGTCCGTCCGGCTGTTTACAACTCTGTGTGTTTCTCTCTTTCTGTCTCTGTCTCTCTCCCCTGGGCTCGAACAGGGACATGAAGAGTAAGAATGTGCTTCTGAAGAGCGACCTGACGGCTTGCATAGCGGACTTCGGTCTGGCCCTGAAGTTTGAAGCTGGAAAGTCGGCAGGAGATATCCACGGACAGGTAAAACCACACGTTAGCAGCGGTTGGCTCCGGGCTCTTTACACCGTGGTAACCACAGCACCGAAGCCGTGGAGACGTTGAGCCCGGCGCTTCAACACCCACCACACCGTTGACTCTCTGCCTCACACGGTCTGCCTTTAGGGCGCCGTGTTGTCGGACTGGAGACAGAGTGGCAACCTGCGCTCCGTTTGTTCTTCCCCAGGTGGGCACCAGGCGCTACATGGCCCCTGAGGTGCTGGAGGGGGCCATCAACTTCCAGAGGGACTCCTTCCTGAGGATAGACATGTACGCCCTGGGCCTGGTGCTCTGGGAGCTGGCTGCTCGATGCACCGCCGCGGACGGTCAGAAAATAACCTCCTGTGTCTCTGTCTGTACGGGCTATGATTCCCCCCCCCCCCCCCCCCCCCCCCCCCCCCCCCCGTGTCTGTGTGTGTGTGTTGGCTATGTTGACCTTGTGTCTCAGTGAGGATCAATGACTCTGAGATGAGGCACGCAGCTGACTAACGGAAATGACCGGAACACTTACACAGCTGAATGTGATCCTGAAAGCCTGACCACATGTCTGTGTGTTGATACGGGGTTTTTTTCCCTTAATGTCACGGAGTGCATGTGTGAAATGAGGTCTTGCTGGTGTTTGTTTGTGGTCTATCTCACTGTGTGTGTGTGTGTGTGTGTGTGTGTGTGTGTGTGTGTGTGTGTGTGTGTGTGTG
>JACXGI010005705.1:0-12873 GCA_016801175.1 Esox masquinongy
GAGGCAGAAGGTGTGGAGAGGAGGAGGTGGGAGGATGAGGGAGGCAGAAGGTGTGGAGAGGAGGAGGCAGGAGGATGAGGGAGGCAGTTTGTGCTTCATTTATTAAAAGCGTGTCGTTTCATCTTCTATTTTTATCAAAATAGCTGATAGGACATAATTGTCTCAGAAGGAGGGAGAAGAGAAATGGAGAGATGAAGGAAGGAGAGAATTGGAGGGTCCTATTGATGAAAAAGGCAGCATTTCCATTTGACATTTTAGTCATTTAGTGTTTTGCCCAGAGAGACTTGGACTCACTGTGCATTCCTTGTTTTTGTACAGGTCCCCAACGGGAATTGAACTTCCAACCCTGGCATTTCAGCTTCTATGCCATTGGTTAAGGGTGTTTTTTTCACATCAGTTGTCGGAGTATTGTCCTGTGTTATAGTCTTTCTTTCAATTACTAGCGCTTCTTGGTTGGAGTATTAACAGTATGCAAATAAATTAAATCCGAGCTGATGAACCTAAAGGTTTTCTTTCTTCAAAATCTTAGATAATTACATTTGTTTGCAGTCAGTAAATCATGGTTATCAAAGTTGAAAATAATCAGACAAAAGGCACAGAATTATGTGGGTTTACTCTCCAAATTTAATCCGTTTTTTTATACTCTTTAAATTTCATACACATTAAATGTAATTTCATTCCATTCTAGTTTAATGGAAAATAAGCAAAGAACATAAGAATTTTGTGCAGGATTCATTCATCCGCGTTATCACAAAACAATTCCATGTTTTCCAGACATGCATGTCTGTTCACTGGTCTTATATTGAACCAAAATCTAAAGCAATATGCAACAATGTAGAATATTTTACTAAGCTTCCGTTCATATAAGGAAAACAGTCAATTGAAATTAATTCATTAAGCAGTAATCTATGGATTTGGAACACAGATATAAGTAAGTGTTTGGACAGTAACACATGGTTTGTCCCTGTTCTTCAGCACAGTATCTTAAATTAAACTATGTATAAGAGGTTAAAGTGCAGAGTGTCAGCTTTAATTTACATCCATAAACCATGAACCATGTTGGATTTACAAACCTTTTTATAGATACTCCCCTTTTTAGGGGATCAAAGGTAATTGGACAAATTAAAATCTTAAATAAAGTTGTCATATTTGGTACTTTGTTGCAAATCCTCTGCCTTCGATCACTGTGTGAAGTGTGCCATCCACATTCGTCACCAGATATCTTGGTGTCCGCTCTGATGATGATTTGCCCTCTATACACCCAATTACCCCTCTCTGTAGCTTCTATTCTGATCTATTTCTGTACCTCGTCATGCTTGGCTGGTGTCTTTCTTGAGTGTCTTGAGGGTGGACAGACTCCATCTTGACAGTTGTGTAGAATGATGACAATAGATCATGTTGTCTGGTACAGAAGGTTTAAGGTCAGTTGAGGGAATTAGGTAAGATCTTTTTAACTGTGTGTGTGTGTGTGTGTGTGTGTGTGTGTGTGTGTGTGTGTGTGTGTGTGTGTGTGTGTGTGTGTGTGTGTGTGTGTGTGTGTGTGTGTGTGTGTGTGTGTGTACTTCAGGGTCAGACTTCATCAAGACGTCAACAGGGAAGGAGTCTGTCAATGCTACCTACCCTGTGGCCATTGTGATGGTCCGAGCCATCCGGGACTATTTCCTGAGGACTGGACATAAGGTATGTGTCTGGTCTGTCGCTAGGCCTCACGGGACCGGTCTGTCGCTAGGCCTCACGGGTCCGGTCTGTCGCTAAGCCCCACGGGTCCGGTCTGTCGCTAAGCCCCACGGGTCCGGTCTGTCGCTAGGCCTCTTTATCTGTTCTTAATTCATTAAACTATTCAGTGGACTTTTTTTTTTTTTTAGGCACGCTGACATTATTGTTGCGGTGCAGTTTGGATTGTTAATTGGATTCAATCCTTCTGACATTTCTTTTATTGTCATTTTTCGTTGTTTGTTTGCTTGTTTGGCATTTGGCTGCTGTCGCTGTACAGTGTGCTAAACGGTGTGCCGAATCGATGAACTGTCCCTCTGTGTGGAGCGGATTTACTGGCATTAAATAGAGTTTGTAGATGCTGACAAATAATTTTGGTTGGACAGCAGTTCAGTAAATATTTATTAAAATCGAGGATAGTAATATACAGTTAATTAACAGTTATAATAATAGTTAACAGTTGTAGTAATAATGATGAACATACTTTAATAATAATAATACTTAATATTACATTTTATTATTACCATACTGTAAATACATAACCTGTGGAATTTAAAGTAAAGAATAAAACAGTCAAAACAACAGCGTACATGGGTGATGGCTCCGCTTCATAATACCTGGTAGTGGACTTCAGGTCCTCTGGTTAGATGGGTAAAACGCCGCGTGGACTTCAAGTCCTCTGGTTAGATGGGCGAAACGCCGCGTGGACTTCAGGTCCTCTGGTTAGATGGGCGAAACGCCGCGTGGACTTCAGGTCCTCTGGTTAGATGGGCGAAACGCCGCGTGGACTTCAGGTCCTCTGGTTAGATGGGCGAAACGCCGCGTGGACTTCAGGTTGGGGTTGACTGCCCCAGTAAGTGGCTCTGGGTAGGAGGGCCAAATGACTAAAATGTAAAGTAATAATAACCCACTAGTCAGATTAGTGGCAAGGCTTTTTTAATATATGGTAAGGGAGCTGTGATTGTTTATGGTAGAAATGGAGATCTGAAACAAGCTCATCCTTTGTTCTGTTGTTTCATTATCCAGATACTGTCAGTTATCTTGTTCCTCCTGTATTGCATGTAGGATTTTAATTAATACATGTTTATTTATTTCATAGGCCATTTTGAATGTACTAAACACATAAACATGCAGAATGATAATTTCTCCTTAAAAACCCACAAGGGCACTGAGAGGGTCATTATGACCACTTCAACAGTAATGGAGAATACCACATCAATTAATTAGAGCGCTTTGTCCACAGTCTTTTAAATAGAGCACTGTGTCTGGAATCTATTCATTAGAACACTTTGTCCTCAATCTATTAATTACAGCACCATTTCCACAATCTATTAATTAGAGCACTTTGTCCACAATATATTAACTGGAGCACTTTGTCCACAATATATTAACTAGAGCGCTATGTCCAAAATCTGTTAACTTGAGCATTGTGTCCACAATCTATTAACTAGAGCATTGTGTTCGCAAATTTAAATAATTTCAGTCTCAAGTTTCAAAAACATTATAAAGCACTTTTGTTAAATGAATACTTCTAAAAGTGAAAAATGTAAACAGGTCTACTTCAAAAGAGAACGTTGATCTCCATCAAAATCATAAACTGTTTTACATGTTTTTATTTACACGTGAGACATGTTCCTGGCTGACGAGCCACGTGACTACGCAGCAAAGATCAGGCACTATAGTTGGGAATTTATCGGAAGATTTGAATAAAGTATTCTGATTTATTTAGCGTTTCTCACAGTGGAGCTGAAGTGCAACTGTTCCCCTGTCGCCTTTGTGCGTTTGCTTTCCTAAGCCAGTGGATGTGATCCGTACAGCCAAGGAGTCACTGTGTGTGTGTGTCTGACTCTGTGTGTCTGACTCTGTGTGTCTGACTCTGTGTGTCTGACTCTGTGTGTCTGACTGTGTGTCTGTGTGTCTGTGTGTCTGACTCTGTGTGTCTGTGTGTGTCTGTGTGTGTCTGACTCTGTGTGTCTGTGTGTGTCTGTGTGTCTGACTCTGTGTGTCTGACTCTGTGTGTCTGACTCTGTGTGTTTCTAGGTTGGTTTTAAGCCAGCGGGGGGCATCCGTACAGCCAAGGAGTCACTGGTTTGGCTGACTCTGATGAAGGAAGAGCTGGGAGACGAATGGCTGAGCCCTCACTTGTTCAGGCTGGGGGCTAGCAGTCTACTGGCTGATATAGAGAGACAGGTTAGACACCAACACACCTTTTTCTTTCTATCCTTCTCGTGACCTGAGACCTGACCCAGAAATCCATGTACATTTTTCCCTAGCCCTAATCCTGTCCCTGACATATTAATCCATGTACCTTTTTCCCTAGCCCTAACCCTGTCCCTGACATATTAATCTATGCTTCCTATTCCCTAGCCCTAACCCTGTCCCTGACATATTAATCCATGCTTCCTATTCCCTAGCCCTAATCCTGTCCCTGACATATTAATCCATGTACCTTTTTCCCTAGCCCTAATCCTGTCCCTGACATATTAATCCATGTACCTTTTTCCCTAGCCCTAATCCTGTCCCTGACATATTAATCCATGTACCTTTTTCCCTAGCCCTAATCCTGTCCCTGACATATTAATCCATGTACCTTTTTCCCTAGCCCTAACCCTGTCCCTGACATATTAATCTATGCTTCCTATTCCCTAGCCCTAACCCTGTCCCTGACATATTAATCTATGCTTCCTATTCCCTAGCCCTAACCCTGTCCCTGACATATTAATCCATGCTTCCTATTCCCTAGCCCTAACCCTGTCCCTGACATATTAATCCATGATTCCTATTCCCTAACCATAAAACAAACCCTTACCCAAATCTTAACTTTAACTTAACTTAACATTTCCTCAGTAACCTAGTTTTTAGGCCTCAAGTTAACATAGGCCTAATTGGGAATGCGAGGTGTAATAATGGGTCATGTAGCTTAGTGCTTTATAGCTGTCTTATAAACTGTGACTTGATGACTTGTCCATTAGTTATTTCCTGTTTCTCTGTTCTTCCAGATATACCATTACGTGACTGGCCACTATGCAGCCTATCACGAGATGCCAATGGCCTGAAACCTCAGTAACCTCTTAAACATGCCCAATTGGAAACATCAGCCTCACCAAAACAGCCTATCACACGACTCACACAATGTTACTAAACGTCTTCAGGGCAGAGTATGTTGTCGTTTTAAATGACCAAATCATGTGATGGAAATGAATTGAGTTGCCATTTTACATTCACAGTGGTGTGGGTGGACTCCTGCAGCTGTTTTTGTTTTAATACTCCTGCGCGTTAATTGTTTAATATTATACTAGGAACAATGTAGAAGTGAATTTTGATGATGGACAACATGTTTAAGGAAATTACAGAAATTAAAAGTTGTTTTAAATTGCAGCAAATGGATTTTGAGAATAATATAATCATGCACAATATATTTCTGTCTCAGTCAATTACTCTACTATTTTTAAACCAGGCAGTTAGGGTCCTGGATTCTGGTTAGCTGAAAGCTGGGTTATCAGATAATATACAGTGCCTTGCAAAAGTATTCAGACAGCTGACCAATACTCCTAAATAATACTGAAATTGTAATACAATTTTCTTAAATATATTTTCTCAAATATTTGCCAGGTCTAGAACACAGCAGCACTGGGTCAGATGGTATCTCAATATGACTAGTGGGTCAGACATCACAATAAATAAGACCCTGGTTCAGACCGTATCACTAGCAATATGCCCCCTTTGTCCGATGGTATCATAGGCAACAAATGTTCCCCATCCATCAAGTTGGATCGGTGACCAGCAGTTTTCAACGTTTACCACATATTCTCAATTGGTCTGAGGTCCGGGGTTTGAGTGGGCCACTCCAGGACACTGACCTGTTTGCTTATACGTTGCACCAATGTGTCTTTAGCTGTATTTTTGGGGTCATTGTCCAGCTGGAATATGAATCTTCTCCCTAAGTCTCTAGAAGACTTTAGCAGGTTTTCTTCCAGGATTTCTCTGTACTTTGCAGTGTTCATTTTGTCCTCTGTCACAAGCTTTCCAGGCCCTGATGCAGAGAAGCATCCCCATAGCATGATGCTGCCACCACCCTATTTTATGGTACAAATTGGTGTTCTCAGGATGATGTTCGGTGTTAGACCTGCACCAAAAATAGCACTTAGCGTTGAGGCCAAAAAACACTATTTTAGGCTCGTCAGACCATAGAGTATTTTTCCATTTGGTCTCAGTCTCCCATAAGCCTTCTGGCAAACTCTAGCTGTGGTTTCATGTATTTTCTATCTATTTGCCACTCTCCCATAAAGGCCACTTTTTTTAAACACACAGTATGCACTATTATTTTACAGTTACCATAGGCCTCTTGGTGGCCTCCTTGACTAATGCCCTCCTCTTTCGGGTTACTCTGTCTTTGGGGATGTTCTAGACAGATTGTCTTTGGGGATGTTCTAGACTCACTTCTGCCACATTCCCTCCATTTCTTAGTAATGGACATTACTGTGTTCCTGGGGATATTTAACGCTGTTGAAATGTCCAGACGTTCTACCTGCTTAGTGCTTTTGAAAAGCCTTATTCCAGATTTGTTTTGAATGTTAATTGAATGTCCATCACCTTCATAATGTAGTTTTTGTTAATAATCGTACAAACCAACTCTGCAACCTCACAGAGACAGTTTTTATTTTTCACTTCGACATTATGGACTTTTTTTGTGTTGGTCAGTGGCAAAAAGTTTACGTGATTAAATCGATTTTGATTTTATGTTGTAACTCTATGTGAAAAAGTCCAAGTGGGGTGAAAACTTTTTAGAGCCACTGTAACTTTATAAGCGTTAAAATTTTATCTCCAGTGACAAGAATATATAAATGTGACACTTAGCTAAACAATTACCTCATTTCACAGATGGACCGCTTGGTTATTTAATAGTGAATACTATTATTTTACCTTTACCAAGTTGAGTTCCATGACTTGTGTTTCTGGGAGTGGATTAACACTTTAGGTTGGCTAGATTAGACATCTCAGAGCTTCGGCTGGTACATTTCAACTCAAAGTTGCTCTGTGCCAAGCTGGGAAAACAGGTGGGAAAACAGAAGTAGACTTTAGAGACTCCCTTGCTTCTCTCCCATCGCATGCCTGCCTGTGTGCTAAATATGTTCCAGACCTTCTATTCTTTTGGTCTAATTTCATTAGCGAGGAGCTGAGTGAAAACATGGCATTCAGCATTAATGAGGGGTTAAGTGGGTTTAAATGATCTGATTGAAACAGCTCCGAGTTTTGATGCTGCTCCATTGGCAGACCGACTGAAAGAACTTATTTCTCCCCCCCCTTCCTCCTCGCTTTCTCGGCTAATTAAGATATCCCCAGTCGCGACCTTGACGAGAACAGAGAAGGCAAGAGAAAAAGAGGAGGACGGAAGAGGATCAATTAAAAGATGAGAGAAGTCATTGTGGACTGGCATGTGAGGCTTTGGGGGGAGAGAGGGGAGAAGTTTCAGGAGACAGGCGAAGACGGGTCAAAGGAGAGATTGAGAACACTCAGGGGGGCAGGAAAGGAGGCGTGAACACAGCATGAGGTGGAGGTTTGGGATCAGGGCATGATGGGATATTTCAATTGTAAGTAAATGCGCTAAGCCTCACGTTTGAGCTATTTAGACAAAGTTTTAGATAAATCGGTGTGCTTGCCAGAAGTGCTGTTTCTCTACCGTTTGAGGATGAGAACGTGGTTTAATAACCCTGGGGATTCTGACTGAATCTGGTTGTATTATAGATGGGCTGTGGGGTTGTAGCACACCAATGTAGTATGATGTTACAAAAGTGAACCAGTAACACATTCATGAAATGTTATTAAATGTAAAACCTCTTTTGAGGTTGTACATCATAAAATGCGTTTCACAATTGGGTGACATCGGGGACCCGTTTTGGATTTTGAGCAGCGCTTACTCATTACTACTGGCAGAACTTAGGAAACATCGCAGTGCATCTTTAAGTGGTCCAGTAGATGAGTGACAGCCAAGTCTCCTGTGTTGATCCTAAAGCTACTTAGGAAGGCTGGGTTACTTGTATGCTACATACATATGGTACACCGATCAGCCATAACATTATGACCACTGACAGGTGAAGTGAATAACGCTGATAATCTCGTCATCATGGCACCTGTCGTTGGGTGGGATTTATTAGGCAGCAAGTGAACATTCTGTCCTCAAAGTTGATGTGTTAGAAGCAGGAAAAATGGGCAAGCGTAAGGATCTGAGCGACTTTGACAAGGGCCAAATTGTGATGGCTAGATGACTGGGTCAAAGCATCTCCAAAACTGCTGCCCTTCCGATCCCTGAATCTGTGCCAGACAGTAGGTTGATCTCTTCTCTGGAACACCAACGGTTAGTCCCTTCAACCTGAGACGTGCCACCGTAGACCTGAGAATGGCTGGCAGCGTTAGCCAGTTTAGCCGTCATCATTTAGCATGATGACGTACACAGTCGGTCCCCAAACCTGACGGAACAGCGCCACGTCCATAAACAGCTGTAGATCATCTCCAAACTGGCAGCAGAGCAGAGAGACAATGTGTCCTACAGTCGGTTGATGCTGCTGCCCCTGTCATCACACGCAGATGATCCCGTGCTGGGCTGGGCAATACAGGCCATCCTCGACTGCTCTATGTCCACTCCTGGTGACCCTTTGACATTAGAGGTCAACAAGAGATTACCAGAGACCACAATGTGGATCCTAACAACACAGACACAGACAAAATTCGGTAACTTCTGTCCTCACCAGAGCTCAAGCGGCTGATATGCCGGTTTTACATGACATCACTAAAGAGATTGACCAGTAAAAATGTAAAGGTCATTTCCTGTTAAGCTGATGTATGCAGTGTTCGCTGCGAATGCGGTCTGTTGTCAGGCATACGGCAGATCTATGTAAGCCGCCTTGTTAGCCACCGGGCTTTGGTTACAGTGCGATGTGAGTTTAAGTTTTCTGCATTTCACACGGTTACGTCTTCGATTGAACCAGGTGGGCAACTAAGAGTGGACGTCTATCCTGCAAACAAACAGTGAAGCAGCGAGAGGCTTGGATTAGTCAAAGGTCCGGGAAGCCAGTCGCTCAGACCTGACAGATCGCCTCGCTCAGATTGATTGCTTTGCTCTTGTTTTATTAATCAGCGTGTTTCTTTGTTTTGTAGGGGCCAGATGTGAATAATGACACACTGCAGGCCATACACACACGCACACAGATGCACCCACACACATATACATACACACACAGGACACACACAGATACACAAGCACATGCACACGAGCGTGTCATTAATACCACAACCATCCCTTATCAGGCAGAAGTTGAATTTGTCATTCAGTTTGTGGGTTTTGTAGCTTGTCTCAGAAGCAACACATTGTACATGGTTTAATAGATTATTAGGGGTTTACGCCACCCCCCACACCGAAGCGTGATGGAGGGGCCGCCAGTGGGCTCTGTTTGATACTTCACACACGCGTCGGCGGTTTGGGGGGGTATTATTTCAAATTTTGTCAAATCAGTGGGGGAAAAATGATCCGAGAATATTATTGATTTAGCAAACAGATTAAAATATGTGAAGTTAAAAGATGGTTTTGAAATGCAACAAGAGTATTTCAACAGGCCTCGACGAATCCCTGATGTTTTCTTAATATTTTAAAACATTTCAATGAACCGTCTCTCTAATTAAATTTGAGAGATGGAAATATTTTATCGTGCAGATGTAAAAAAAACATTTGGTATTGTGCTGTTTTATTCCTGCATTATGAAATACCCTGAATAAATTAACCTAAAAATCTACTTTGTCCTAAACATTTGTGTACAGTACCAGCCAAACATTTGGACATACCTACTCATTCAAAGGTATTTCTTTAGTTTTGCTATTTTCTGCATTGTAGAATAATAATCAAGCCATCATAACAATAAAATAACACGTGGAATCATGTAGTAACCAAAAAAGTGTTTAACAGAATAAAATACATTTTATTTTGTTGATTCTTCGAAGTAGCCACCCTTTGCCTTTCTGTCAATCAGTTTCATGAGAAAGTCACCTAGGATGCATTCCAATTAACAGGTGTGCCTTGGTAAAAGTAAATTTGTGGAATTTCTTTCCTTAATGCATTCGGGCCAGTCATTTGTGTTGTGACAAGATATGGTATACAGAAGACCATTATTTCTGCACTGTAATAGACCGTATTATGGTTAGAACAGCACAAATAAGTAAAAAGAAACAAAAGTCCATCGTTACTTTATGACAGGTCAGTCAAATTTCAAGAATTTTGAAGTTTCTTCAAGAGTAGTTGCAAAAACCCTCAAGCGCTATGATGAAACTGGCTCTCATGAGGACCGCTGCAAGAAAGGAAGACCCAGAGTTACATCTGCTGCAGAGGACAAGTTCATTAGTTACCAGCCTCAGAAATTGACAATTAATTTTTTGTTCCAACTGCCGTGTCTTTGTGAGGTGCTGAGTGGGTGAACGGATGATCACCGCATGTGTACTTCCCACAGTGAAGCATGGAGGAGGAGGTGTGATGGTGTGAGGGTACTTTGCTTGTGACACTGTCTGTGATTTATTTAGAATTCAAGGCACAATCAACCAGCATGGCTACCACAGCATTCTGCAGCGATATGCCATCTCATCTGGTTTGCACTCGGTGGGGCTATCATTGGTTTTTCAACCATACAATGACCCAATACACACCTCCAGGCTATATAAGGGCTATTTGACCAAGAAGGAGGGCAGCATCAGATGACCTGGCCTCGACAATCATCCAACCTCAAACCAGTTGAGATGGTTTGGGATGAGTTGGACTGCATAGTGATGGAAAAGCAGGAACTCCTTCAAGACAGTTGGAAAAGCATTCCAGGTGACTAACTCACACAGCTGGTTGAGAGAATGCCAAGAGTGTGCAAAGCTGTTATCAAGACAAAGAGTGGTTACTGCAAAGAATCCAAAATATACATGTATTTTGATTTGTTTAACACTTACAGTTCCTACATGATTCCATGTGTTATTTCATAGTTTTGATGTCTTCCCTATTATTGTAAAATGTAAAAAAAAATTAAAATAAAGAAATACCCTTGAATGAGTTGGTGTCCAAACTTTTAACTGGTACTGTACACAATGTACATGCAAGTTTAATATCCCACGTATAAATAATCTTCATAGATACTGAAAGCTTTAACAAAACTTTTGATAAATATTTCCACCGGGCTAATGAATACACCATACACTAACCCGCATACTCTCTCACCCTTTCCCTCTCTCCTGCTCCCTCATTTCCCTCCCTTTCCTCATCCGAACAAACAGCATGGCCATGACAGTGTAATGAGAAAAACAGGGTGAAATAAAGGACTTGTTAATGCGTCTGATTGATGACCACCAGATATGTCCCGGCCGGTCGGTTGTGATGAAACGACACCGGCACTCATTGATTGGAGTTCTGTTATCAGGGTCCAGCACATTGATCTGAGGCCTGCATTCCAAATCGCACCCCGTTTCCGTGCATAACACGCTACTTTCGACGCCAACCCTAGGTATAGTAGCGACCTGCGAAGGGGAATAGGATGCTATTCGGGGCGTCTACCGTCCATGGAGGGAGACAGCTCTCGACACAGTGCTGATTTGACAAAGAACGTTTTGCAGCCATGTAGTGACTGTTGATGAGAGGATAAAGGGCGAAATAATCAAACACCTCGACAGACAGGAACCTGGACCAGGATAAAATCAGATGTCAAGCTTGTCGGTAGGTAAGGATTTAACTAGCATAGTGTCAATATAGTCAAACTGGCTGGTGGTTAATTATTAATCTAGGATAATATCAGTTTGGTTAAGCTAATTGGTGGTTGAGAATTCAACAGTCAGACATAGAAGTGGCAGTATTTTTATTGTTAATTTACCAGGTAGGCATGCTAAAAACATTCTTATTGTCAGCAACGATCTGGGAGCAACTTTGCTACCTTGTTCAGGGATTACAATCAGCGGCCTAAAGCACTTCGTCAGTAGGCTAAACTGCCAACCCAAAATTGAGATTGTTCTCATTAAAATGGGTCAGACAAGGGATTCTTAATAAAAGCATCTATATTGAACATAAATGTTAGCCTAAAAAACATGCAACAAGAAATGTAAAGATTTTACATGTAGTTTATAAATGGAAATAATTCAGCTGAAATAATTAGTAAAGTAATGAGAGAAATAAACTCTTAGGGCCGGTTTCGCAGACAGATTAAGCCTAGTTAGATGCTAACTGCATTTCGTTGCATTGTACTCGTACTAATCTAAAAAACAAGATCAATGGAGTTTTCTATTAAACCTGATTTTTTAGTCCTAGACTAGGCTTAATCCATGTTTGCGAAACTGGCCCTTAGTGCATGTGGATATTTTATTATAACTTACAAAACATAAGACCCCTCTAATCACAGACAGGTATCCAAAGAAACCCTTCATTACTTTGTCAAAGTCTGAGTTTTCAGTCTGTCTCTGTTTTTCGTTGTGTCTGTCTCTCCGCAGATCTGAGCAAAGCGCCGGAGCCTAATTTAAGGTTTATTAACTCAGGTGTTGGACAGATAATAATTGGTCCTCACTGGCTCTCAAACCCTCCAATGATATTAATGAGCCAATTAGAGTCTTGCCTTTGGTTTCCTGGCTGACTGAAACAGGTACTGATTTGTGCTACCGGGGGACTTCACTAGTGTCAGCCCAGCCTTCTGATCCCACCACAGAGAAGGAGTATCGAGACCAGAGGAGAGGAGCGGTGCAGAGCTCTGTTCCCAGGGTGCACCTTGTCTTTGAGCGCTGACCTTGGTGTGGGGCTCCCCAGTGACTGTTGAACAACAGAGTGAATACATGTTTAAGAGATCAAAACAGACCACAGAACTCACCTGTCTCTACAGACAGCGGACTGGGGGTGAGAGAGAAATGGAGAGAGAACAGAACTCACCTGTCTCCATAGACAGCAGATGGGAGGGGGGAGATGGAAAGAGATATAAGGGGAGATGGAGATCAGGGGTCAGGGGAGGACCACACTCACCTGTCTCTTGACACGGCAGAGGGATTGGAGAGAGTCAGAGGACAGACGTGGGAAGAGAGATGGAGGTCAAATCAAACTGTATTTGTCATATGCTTCATCAACAGGTGTGGACTGTCAGCGAGATGCAGTGTTAAAATTTACGA